>JABUQX010038985.1:0-12500 GCA_015478945.1 Trachelipus rathkii
TCGTATAAAAATCATGTTAATTAAGGTACTTTTTGTACATTATCGTCTAGTCATATTTTAAAGATTTATCTCAATTTATGAGGAATATTAGTGCTTAAATATCTCTGATAATCTATGTCTATTTTTCGACCATTTGTCCCTTTTATTAGAATTGTCACTCCATCAGCTGTTCATTAGAGAGATAAGAATTCTCTATCTGCCTAATCTTATGCATATACTATATTCTCTCATAGTTAAAGTAATTCAATTCCCTCGATGGTTTTCACTCGTGAATTTCTCCTCAAATTACGTTAATAATACCACAAGTGATCATCGCGATATAAAAGTGTTTTAATTTCATTTCTATGACAAACATCTTATAGCAAAAAAAATAAAGTCAAAGACTATCATCAGCACAGACACCTATCAATGAATGATAATAGTGAAACGCTAAATAGAATATTATATTATTGAGTGTAAGTATCCTGAGAGATACTTTTAACATTGGTAATGTCTCGAATTATCAAATGTATGATATGAAAAGTAGTGTATAAGTATTTTTTGTTATCTAAAGAAGTTTAGCAAATAAATGGATATAAATTCAAAATGATAAGTGTTAATAAATCTCAGTAGATAGTGCTCAAAATAATAAGATCACATTATTATTGGGAAGTTAGATAAATATAATAACATAGAAAAATCTATTATGCGATATCGATGTTGATACGATGGTGGATGGGTGCATTAAAAGCTCAAGTATAAGCGCGCGCATGAAATAGAAACACCTAAAAGAAATCGGAATAGAACAAGGAAACTCATGGTCCTATGGTGCAATCTCTACGGTCTTGCGTGTAGCGCTCCTTTACAATAGACAGATTGACATGAAATATCTTCCGTGCTATGACTTTTTCTTACATAACTTCGTCTTCTGACTCTCTCATAAATCTCTAGCACGTCAGTCGCTATCTCATACTATCACCCTTATCTTGTTCACAATATGATAGGTCTTAATGTCACTCATCTGATCATTTACTATGGAGTTGTATAGCGATAATAGTAGAAAGTACGACTACAATTCTTATTCCTACTCATTGTCTCCATATCTCTGTTAATCCCTCAAGAACTGTTATATAACCTATAAAGTAATTAAGACGGCAGAAATAATGAGTAACTATTGCATCTATCTTGCAATCTCTCTCCTCTACTCTCATTCATACTTCATGCTTGGTGCTCGTACAGTGTCACTTATTACATTGAATAACATCATTATCTTCGCGTCCTAATCACTTACATTAAATTTACATATATAAATAATTAATTAATACTATAATTCTAAATATGTACTCTCACTATTATTCTCTCTTACTCTCATCTCTATACTTATTTAGTGTGTGACTCTTCTCTATATCTTAACTTTATCATTCACTCGTTACCTATTATATCTCTTCTCTTCTCTTTACTCAACTCCTTCTTCTTATTCTATTGCGTTCATCATAATCCGTAGCTCCTTCGCGATATAATACCACAACTCATCTCCAATGTTCGATAACGATATTATTAATTATATTTAATATATACTGTATATTAAATCGCTCTATTTTATAATAATATATTATTTTTTAATATTAATTAAAATTCGTTATATATTATCATTTAAATGTAAAAAAATAAATAATAATCGTTAATCTATAATATAATATATGAGTCATAGTTGGTTATGATAATTTTAATATATATATATAATATAACAAGAATTATCACTATAAATATTCAAAAATTTAAAAAGAAAAATATAGAAATAACTATATGAATTAGTAATAAAACTAATAAATAAGTAATTTTAACTATAATAAACAGTAATCATTTTTTTATATATTATTTTCACCCAAATTATATTTTATATTACATAATCTTTTGTCTATTATTAAATTATAAAACTAATAATAAAATAGTTAAATTATTTCTATGAGTTGGACTACTTAAAGGTCCCACTGAACAATTTAATGTTCCTACCTCCTTCTAAGATTTTGCTAAATTTATATTTTATAACTACCCCACTAGTGTTTATATATTGTAGCACATTTGTAACTTGCATATTAGTAATAATATTTTATTTACTGAAATGAATAAGCTTTTATTTTTTATATGTCCTATGTAAATTATTGGCTAGTAACAGTTTTAGTAAGTAATAGCGTCATTTGAATAATAATTTATCAGTATATCTCATCTAGAGCATTGGGGGGTCAGAGGGAGATAAATACTAATTATCTTATATATAATAATAATTAAAGAGTTTACTTTGGATATAACGGGTAAAAGTAATTTAAAAAGTGAGTATAGTATATAATATATCAAAACGGTGCAAGTGAGATTATATGAGATAGAATATAACATTCTCTGTCTTACATAACGTTATATCTATGTATAGACAATAAAGTAACTATGTTATAAATTGTAAGCTCGATCAAGTTGTTACTCTCCTTCTTCGAACCACGGAGTATCATCATTCCCTCAAACTTTTCGATACTAATATGTACATAGTATACATAAGGAAATATTCTAGGTTTATTGCATAATACACTATTGGTCATTTATAGCTTACTCTTTAAATTATACTTAGAGAAATATTTATAAAAAGGTGAAAGACTATTTTAAGACTATTAATTAGATACCAAGGCGACTTATTCGTTGTATCGTTTTCATTAGTCGCGAGCGGATTTGCTACCCTGTATCGCGAAAAAGCTTAAATCAACACCTTATACCTTAAGTGGTAGTTTAATAGATAGATGAAGATTGATATCCATGAACTCTCACTCAAAATAAGGATAATAGCGTTTGCCTTATCATATAAATAAGAGATAATATCATGAGTTGGTGCTCGATTAGTGCACGGATATAGCTCTCGCTTGCGATGCGTGGAGTGTTTGACTATTGTGTTTGGTGAGTTGTCGTCCGAGTGGCGCAGTGCTCGGTGCAGGTTGTAACGCTCTCACTTATATCTTGTAATGCACCCGTGATGCTACAGTTATAGCGTCAAAATTCAACGTTGTTTAGCCAACCAAAGTGTTTGGATATATGACATGTTCCATTGCTCATGTATCCACGTGAAGACAATCAGTGACTTGAGTGGGATGCCAAACCTCTCTAGAACAGCAACATAGTCTTTACTAACGATATACATGCACCTACTCATACAACTGCCTCTCTCTCCTTGCTATTTATACATGCTGATTATGCTCTCGTATTATGTGTAAATTGTAGAATTTATGTACAGATCAGGATGTTCTCTTCGCAGTATGGGGTTTCGTCCCTTTCTATGTTTATAGTATTAATAAGGTTAAATATATGAGGTGCTGTATTATTAGTTGGCTATCCCCGGAAACGTTTATCTACATTATCGGTTTTCCAATAATTAATGGAATATAAGCAAGTAATATAATCATTGTTTCCTCATTAGTAATAATACAGTAATTGTCATGCTTAATATAATTTTGAGTACAATTTAATAATATATATATATAAATAATTTATTATAATAATTAAACTTTTTATTAAATAAATATATAATATATTGAAATGACAACATTTGATAATAGCAACTATTCTTAATCATAATTAAAATTAATAACATATTTAATCAATAAATTAATAATTAGAATAAATAAATACCATAATAACGATAAGAAATGATAATATATAATAAATCAATAATAAACTTTCAATAAAATAAAATATGGCATCGATTATATTCTATTTGATCCTCAAAATGCTGTCTTTTTATTATCATCATCATTAATCATTGTGTATTAATTATTATACTATAAATATCTATTCAGATATAATGTTTTCATATTATATATATATAATTTATTTTATTCATTGTATATATAATTTTTATTTATATATTAATTTGTATTGTTATTTTATATTTCTATTTAATAAATTTAATTCTAATCTCTATTTATATGTAATATATAATTTAATACTGCGAAAATAAATTATTGTTGTGATATAATTGTATTTTTTATTATTGTTATATTTTTTATGCTATTTAATATGATAAAAGAGAATACTAACATTTGGCTTATTGTATTAATAGCACATTAATTTATTATAAGATGTAAGGCTTATGGATCAATCATATTAGTAGGTAAGTAATTATTATTGTAGTAGTTGTGTTGTTTAAGCTAAGTATATTTAGGTTGTATGGTAAAGTATTGCAAGTTCGTTATATTACTTTCTTTACACACATTCCCTTCTTTGTCGAAAATTGATCGCCAACGAATCGTGTTTTCAACCTTTAACTTAAGTCTGCAAAAAAAATATTAAAGTTTAAAAGCTTGCACCTCTTACTCTTAGAACTGAGATATAATACACATATTAATACTTTTTATTTTCTAGTTTTAATTGTCATAATAATTTTGTGTAAAGATATAATAGTATATATAATTACTTAATCATTATTTATATATCTTTAATAAAAATTACTTTATGAAAGTTATGGTATTATTTTATATTAATTAATATTAAAATAGTTGTGAATTTGTGATTATCTCTATTAATTTAAAATAATTGATATTAGATGAGATCTATAGACCCCATCCTACTAGAAATTATCTCTCTTTTATTCTGGCATTTGCGAACAATTTTCTAATAAATTTTACTAACTCGTAGCACTACATCTCTGAAATATTCTAACTGATTCTTCTTTATTCCAATAATCCCATATCAATATACCCACAAAATCTGTTCCCACAAAAACGGACCCACCTCCATATAGCGTATAATCTCACCATCGAATATCAACCCAAATAGAATAATTATATATGCTAAACTTGCTCTAGTCACAGATTTCAATTTTTATTTAACTTTCATAATGACATCTCTCTTGCACATTATATTTTATCTTGATTAAATATTGTAGTATAAATTGTGTTATTTTATATGTTCTAAAATTCATATGTCATCTCAATATTTATCGTGGAATAATATTCATAATTACAAAAAAATCTCTTTAAAATTTTCCTATATTAATTAAATTATAAGTCTAATTATTATATTATAGTGATTATTATCAAAAGTAATAAGAAAATCTGTGTGCGAGCATTATAGCTTATTTGTGTTTATGTCGTCATTGTTAATCTCTTGATAGATACTGGATAATAACTTATTTGCTCGGATATACTTAAAGAGTTGTGTAAGGATAGATTTTAGAAAATACCACTGAATTCAAAATATAGGGATCATCTTCCTTCAATTATTGATGAGGAGACTTGGCTTAACAAAACTTTAATTTGTTTTATTATAGCGCTGTTATCGCTTCCCACAGGTAACCGCTGACATAAAAATTGTGTATGTGCAAAAAATCCGCCCATAGAAGGAGTTATTAAGAAATCTAGGAAATAACCTAAAGCTATAACGATGGATATTACAGATTTCAGGTTTGACGCATATTCATTTTCGAGAGATGGAAAATCGTGTTTATAGTTCTCTCTAACCGAGTGGCATATCTGCAAATGATACGATACGGTAACGTAGAAAAAGGAATAATCAGATGTCACAATAGAACACGCAAAATGCCATAAACAGCCGATTAGCAAATGAAATCTATAGGATAACTCTAGAGTGTTTTATATTATTATCTTTTATCACCTCATCAACTTTACAAATATCATTTTTAGCTTGTATTGATTAATTATTTTTCTTTGCCACTACACATAAAAAACAAGTAATATAAAGTGTTATTGAGCAACCAACTGAGTAATTAGTGAAAATGTTAGTGGTTAAGAAGAAAATGTAAGTTGAAATTGTAAGTAACAATAACCTTCGAGAATTTATTTACTCTTTATAAGGCTTGTACTCATGATAATATATATATTCATAGAATTTGTGTGATCACAAAACCTATACATTTAGATTGTTATTATATAAATCTATTTTATTATTTTAAACAGTTATATTTATAATATTAATTTATTACACGTAATTCATGCTTTTTGGATTCAACAAATTGAAAGAATGAATAATGGATGAAAAAGTGAATAAATATCTATGTACATAGAATATAATATATAGCGATATATTCATACTAATATTATTATAATATATTATATATATATAATTATAATATAATATATAATAGTAATATTATAAATATTAACTACCTAATATATGTCTAACAATTGATAGTATCAAAGAGAATATTACTCATATTTAACGACATCTTAATTTTGTTTAGTTTATATGTAATGACAATAGTATAATATTATTGTAGCTAGATTAAAACAATAATGCTAACACAAAAGCGAAAATTGCATACAGCTAATGTTTCTCAAACACATCTCTCTCTCAACTATAAATCAATTCATGTGGTATCTATTAAACACATATTATGAAATTGATATGACTTTCTCAATGCATTATAGGAGAGATTGAGTTATTCTGATATGGTTTTCCTGTTCGGGTGTTTTTAGAAGCTGTTTTGTTTTATTATTTTTAGTAAGCCATGATGTATTGGTGTGTTGAGGGCGGAAATGAATGGCTATTTTCATTCATCTGCTAAAATAAAAATCTTTTCCGTATTATCAATTATAAGCTCAATTGACATTCCTATTAACAATAATAAAATAACGAGAGAAATGCAGTTCAGATAAGAATTTGAGAACAAAAGTTAAAAGACAAAAGAAGCTAAATAAAGAAGTAAAGAAACCATAAAAGTTGTTAAAAAACCTAAGAATTTATCGAGCTAGTATAATGAGAAATTCAAAAGAAAAGTTGAAAACTAAAAGATGTATTATATGTACAGTTTCAAAATGAGAAGGAATGATTTAACAAATTTCCAATAGATGAAAGGTATACTCGCTTTATCATTATAAGTAGAGTATGAATAGACTCACTCTGAGAGTTTATGTTCTCTAAGGATATATATCAATAATGTGCCGCTATTTATGGATTTAGAGAAAAAGATTTAATTGAAGTATATATAATATAAAAAAATATGCTATTTTTTTTGATGTCTAACGTAAATATCCATAAAAGTGGAATAGGTACGAGAATTACAAATTGGAGAATTCGTAGGTTAGTTCTGCCCAAAGTGGGAAAGAAATATCGTTGATACATAATCAGATCCAAAACAGGAAAATAAGTTTCATATATATAAAATTTTGCGGAAACCAAATATTATATCTCAACAGAAGGGAAAAAGGTTAACGCACTACCACACAACATACACACATCTTTACATTATTATCTGGCGAATATATTCGAACGTTATATTAAGTAATATTATATATAATTATATGAGAGTTATATATATATAGTACCTTAAGTATAAGAGATATAATTTCAGGCGAAGGTATTAAAATTATTTAAATGTGTATAGATCTAGGTAATATATATATATTTATATATATATAAACACGCATCACAATCTGTTATTATACAATATATATATCTATATATATATTTATTATATAATATTAATAATTAATATTAATTATTATAAAAAATATGTGATAAGGACTATATGACAAAAATAGACATAATATTATAATTTCAAATTATATTTCTCTAAACATTATACTACTATAATAATAAATTATCACTATATATATCATTGACAGTAAGAATAATAAATGCATTAATATAAATCTATTAAAATATATTACAATTCAATTATTTTATATATTGATTTTATTACTATACTTAATTTCAAAACATTATAAAATTATTATAATTCTTATTATAATTTTAATAAAATGTAAATTGGGTAGAGTATTAGTGATCAGGTCGTAGATGTATACAATCCTTTCTATTTTAATTTAATATTTATTACATATGATTTTACAACCTTCAATTTGATGTTTGGAAGATATTACAATATAATATAAAATAATAATATCTATATAATTATATTCTCTTTATCTCCATTCTAATATATATAATTAATTAGTAATTTTATACCCTTTTAATAGAAAATATCTATAACTTAATTTAAATATTATATAATAAGTAATTTTAGACAATATATTGATAAATATAGTATAGTAAATATATATTACATATATAATAATGAGAAAATTATAAACTAGTACATATATAAATTTACAAAAATTAAATATTATAGTATAATAATAATAGGATATTATTATTAAATATATATGTATAATAATAATAAAGAATATAGTTATAATAAAATAAATATATAAAGCATAATAATCAATATATAATAATAAAAAAAAATATATATGTATAATATCATATATATATATACTAAACTATAACAAGTTATGAACTATAAACTTAAATTATGTAATATATATATAATTTCTGTGTGAATGCAATTTACGATCTTAATATGATGCTATAATTAATGTTGAAGCTGTGAATTGAAATTCTTACGGCAGATTGAAATGAAATGATTTCTTTCCAACAACATTCTTTCTTTACACTAATATTAAATTTCCAAAGAGAAAAGTGGAATTTTAAGTCTGAAGCTCATGTAAACAAAAGACACACAAATACAATAATTGCTTTACCAATATCAGAAGGTTTGTCGTGAAACGACTTAGTTATGACCTTTATTTATTTAAAGCAGCAGTTGTTAGCACTCTTGCGCTATATATATAACAAATGTGTACTACAATAATAAGTACTGCTAATACTCTATTATCTATTATACTTCAAGCTAATTGACCATATCAATTATGATAATAGTAATATATTACGGTAGGTAATGATCCAAATAATGTGATTAATATAATAATATAATATATATATAATATTATATATATATATATTATATATATATTATATTAATATATTATTTAGTTTCATCGAAACCTTCTTATACCCATTAAATTTAGTGGGGATCATTAACTATATCGCGGTAGGGTCTTGGTCTGGGGAAATTGTGTTACATGTATTTAAAATGTAGGTTAGAATGCAAAGATTATCTTATAGCTGATAGCTAAACCCTAGCTTCGGGCTTAACGCATTTTCTAGCTAGTCGAATCAAAATGAGCGGACCTTCTAAATTTAAGCGATGAGAAAGAAGATATAGTAGTTGTTGAATTTTAATCCTATGGATAGATTTTTTACTGCTATGTGTTGGTATGTATTTTCAGTGATTAGAGGGTATTGAAATTAGTTAAATAATTAACTCTGGCCGAAAGCTGTTTAATTAAATATTACAGAAAATCTCTACTGACGGCAATTGTTTGTGTCCGTTTAGGTCAGGGTTCGCACGATTGGGGACAATCGGATTGTCCCCAATGGGTTTTTTCAGAAAACCCACATTGAAAAAAAACTGAAAAAACCCAAATTTGGGTTTTTTCAAAAAAATTTATAGAAAAATAAGAAAATGTTTTTTTTAAAGAGTTAATTTGGAAATTTAAACCTTATACATTTTCCTTTAAATTTTTATTCATTCAAAAAAATTTAATTCCCTAACAAATTATTTATTTTGGTGTTTCATTTGGAATCACCTTCATTTATTAAGAAATTTGTAAATTTTTACCAGCTTGCTGGCCTTTTGTACACCAAGCCTGTTTCTTAGCTTAGACCAGATATGGCCAAATGTCGAGAACACCCTTTCAATAGATGCAGAACTTGGTGGACAGCTTAGATCTGAGCAGAATATGCAGAATCCTTTGGGCAAGAGATTGTTTTTTGATTGTTCGTTTTTCCATTATTTTCCACCATTTTGGAAACAAAAAAGAAAACTGAAAAAACCCAAATTTGGGGTTTTTCAAAAAAAATATAGAAAAATTAGAAAATGTTTTTTTTTTAAAAGAGTTAATTTGGAAATAAAAACATTAAGCATTTTACTTCATTACCTAATCAACTCAACGATAATTCCATCCTGCATTATTTTTTATTTTGGGGTTTCATTTGGAATCACCTTCATTTATTTAAAGAATTTAAATTTTGAAGATGGGCTTTTGAACACCAAGCCTGTTTCTTAGCTTAGACCGATATGGCCAAATGTCTGAGAAACACCCTTTCAATAGAGCAGAACTTGGTGGACAGCTTAAAAGATCTGAGCAGAATTTGCAGAATCCTTTTGGCAAGAGATTGTTTTTTGATGTTCATTTTTCCATAATTTTCCACCATTTTGAAAGACAAAAAAAAAAACTGAAAAAACCCAAATTTGGTTTTTTCAAAAAAAAAATTTATGAAAAATAAGGAAAATGTTTTTTTTTTTTAAAAAGGTTTATTTGTAATTCAAACCATATACAAGGTCATTAATATTCACTTCATTTCAACATGATTTTTAATTTTCATATCCAAAATTAATTTTTTTTGGTGTTTCATTTGGAATCACCTTCTTATTAAGAAATTATATATTTTGACAAGCTTGCTGGCCTTTTGTACACAGCCTGTTTTCTTAGCTTAGACCAGATATGGCCAAATGTCGAGAACACCCTTTCAATGGGCAAGAACTTGGTGGGACAAGGCTTAAAAAGAGCGGGAGCAGAATATGCAAGAATCCTTTTGCAAGAGATTGTTTTTTGATGTTCGTTTTTCCATAATTTTCCACATTTTGAAAGACAAGATTTATATGTTCTTAATAAAGTTTCATCGAACATAGAGGATGGAAAAAAACTTATCTTTAATAGCAAATGCCATGAAAGGTGCGAAAAATTCATGGTTGTATAGCTTCAACCAGGATTCAGCTTCATCTTGCTGCTGACTGGATAATTCAGATCCTATAAAGCGAAAATATGATTTATATATATATATATATATATATACTATATATATATATATATATATATATATATATATATATATATATATATATATATATATATATATATATATATATATATATTTTTATATATTTTATGAGTATACTTTATTTTATTATTTTTCTACTGATCAAATATATCATTAACAGCAAAATATCATTTTTTCAATCCGATATCTCAAAAACACTGGTTATCTATAGGTTTATTATAAATGTATTTCAGCTTAAATTTCATTACATACCCATTATGTTAGGATCCAGAAGGTTGGCTACATAAAAGAATTGTTCTAAAGCATCCTCCATTCGTTTCTTTACATTGCTTTGTAGGCAGTTAAATTTCCGGATAACTTCCGGATAACATTGGCATTTTTTAAAAAAAATTTTTAATTTATTTTTCAGCAGTACCGTAGAGCTGAAGAATTGAAGAAACAAAGCGTAGTGAAACATATATATATAATATATATATAATATATATATATATATATTATATATATATATATATATATATATATATATATATTATATATATAAAAATAAATATATTTATATTATATATATATATATATATATATATATATAACTGTAAATGATGTTAACCCATTTTTCAAAATCTGTGCAAAAAAATCCTGAAAAAACCCGTGAAAAAACCAAATCCTGGGTTTTTTCTGTCTTTTTCTGAAAAACCCGAAAAAACCCTGGGTCGTTGGGTTTTTCGAAAAAACCCATTTTTTTGCAAACCCTGGTTTAGGTAGCCAGACCAAGATTCAAACGTTCGCTCTCGCGATAGGAAATTACGATCTTTAAACGAGAAAAAGACCCGCTTTAGTCCATTGAGCTGCCATGAACTCCTACCAACGGCAACAATAAACACAACAACAACACACACACACACCACACACACACACCACACACACACATATATAATATATATTATATATATATATATATTATATAGTATATATATTATATATATTATAATATATTATATATATATATATATATATATATATATATATATATATATATATATATATATATATATATATTTAAGTTGCACTACCACTCACAGGAAGAGTCCTATTCAAGGAGGTTGTGTTAACCGCAGCAAAAGTGCCCCTATCTTACGCAAATTTTGTAGATGAGCGCAGCACAGATGCACAGAGGCAGGCATCTAAAGTGAGGAGATTAAATTCAGCTGGAACACAAATAGATGGAAAGAGTCCCACAGAACAGATTGCAGCTTGGAAAGAGTGAACAGCACGTAACGAACAAAGCCGGGAGTTATTATGTCAACACAAAACTCCTGTGTAGACACATCATCCTTTTCACTACGAGGGCGTCGTAAAGTTGCGGTACGCAAGTGGTCAGCTCTCTCGGGCACATGCCACTGCCGTCCTATGAAAGAGAGATAAAGCTTAAAGTGAATTGATAAAGTACATAATATTTTATCACACTTTTGGCTTTTGTCTCTAAATATTAGAAACGTTTAATATTTCTTATATGGTTCGTTCCAAAGCCGTTTCCGGGTATAGTATATATATATATATATATATTATATATAATATATATATTATATATATTAATAATATATATATATATATATTAAATATATATATTATATATATATATATATATATATATATATATAATATTTATATATATATTATATATATATATATTAGTATATATATTATATATATTATATGATAATATATATATATATATTATATATATAATATTATAATATATATATATACTATATATATATAAT
>JABUQX010038985.1:17500-20000 GCA_015478945.1 Trachelipus rathkii
GGGAATGGACGAAATAACCCTGAGAGTAAGACAAGAACATGAGGAAATTAGAATGATAGTGATAGAGAAAGTGAAAGAAGCAATTAAGATACTAAAAAATGGAAAAGTCCAGGATACGATGGACTAAATAATGAACTATTCAAAACAGGTGAGGGAATAACTAAATGGTTGACAAGATTGTAAAACCAAAGTATGGAAAGAAAGAAAAATACCAGCAGAATGGAGGAAAGCAGTAATCTGTCCGATACATAAGAAGGGAGATAAAAGAATATGCGGAAATTATAGAGGAATAGTATTGTTGGTGGGGTGAGTAAAATAATATGAGTGAGGATGCTTGAAGAAAAGATTGAGAATGGAGGTTGAGGACAAGATTAAAAAATGGCAGCACGGTTTCAGACCAGGAAAAAGTACCACAGACCTAATATTTTACATGAAGATGCTAATAGAGAAAATCATAGAGTGGAATGAGGAGGCGTATACTGCATTCATAGACTTGGAAAAAGCATTCGATTGAATAAATAGGGAGAGACTGTGGAGAGTGTTACAAGATCCGATGTATGCCATACCAGAAAGTCGGATTGCAGCCATTAAAAGTATGCATGAAAATCCAATAAATACGGTTAGAGGAACAGGAAGAGAGAAGTGGTTTGAAGTGAAAACGGGGGTAAGACAGGGAAGTGTACTGTCACCATTCCTCTTTGCACTTTACCTGGAGAGCTGCCTTAAAAGGAAATGCATAAGGCAGAATAGGGAAAACACTTTGGTTTATGCGGATGATGAGGCAGTGATAACATCAGGAGCTCAAGACTTACAAGAAGCTGTGAATAGATGGAATAAGGTACTGAAGTCAATGGGCATGAGAATAAACAGAGAGAAAACGGAAATAATGGAGATTGCAAGAGAGATTGAAGAGATAATAGTGAACATAGAAGATATTAGGCTTAAGCAAGTGAATAGATTTAAGTATTTGGGCGTAGTATTTGATGATCAAGGAAGACAAGATGACGAGTTGAAAGGGAGAAGTGGGAGATTTTCACAGAATGTGGGAATGTTATACCCATTGCTAAAGGAGAAAGGGTATACCTAACAGAAGGTTAATATTAATATATAAAGCAATTCTGAGAGCGATATTGTTGTATGGATCTGAATGCTGGTCATTGAATATGATACAAAAAAGCAGATTAGAAGCTATGGAGATTAGAGTACTTAGACTCATTAGAGGACAACACCCCCTCCTTGAATAGGGCTCTGCCCTTGAGCGGTGGTGACAACTGTAAAAAAAAATAAGTCTGTATCAAAGAAGCGGAAACCCTATCAATTCTCTATCGTTCTATATTTTTAACCGCCTTACACTCCGAAATTTTGAATATATCACTGACAAGAAGATTTGGGCATCATAAATCTTCTAATCTTATCTCCTATTGCAGTACAGCTTTCATAATTAGGGCTTTATTGGTAGTGTTCTTTCCCTTTTCTTTGGCAAATGATCCTCTATTCATTGGCATTTTTGTGAATCCTTTGCTGTAGCGCTGAACAAGTAGAAAACCTTCGATAGAGTCTACCATACAACTTTGATTTCCAAACTTCTCTCTTTCAAATCTATCTTTTTATCGATTTTCTTACCAGTCGTTCTATAGTTGCTGCTGTAGAAGGCTACCGTTAATTTTTCCAATCTATTAATAGAATTGAGTTCTTCAGGTTCTGCACAAACGAAGTATTTTCGAACTTTTCATTAATCTTCTCTCTATGACTTTATTGCCTATTCACTCCTTTGCCGAAGACTCCACCTCCATTAATAATTTCATTTTGAAGATGTCCCAATCAACATCAAATACTTAATATTTTGATTAAGTTATCGTAAAAATTAGAAGGGAAATAGATAAATATGAATTAATTTTATTACACAGGAGAAAAAGGGAAAATTAAAAAAAAAACACAACTAGATAGCATAGTGTTAAAATAAATTCCATTTCATTTCATATACTTTATTCAAAGAATTGAATAGCAAATATAAATTTACATTGGTTTCTGAGGCACATTGTTGTATTAGAGATAAATTCAATTTTACAATTTTACAAATTATGTACCGATAATCAAAAAAATAAAAAATACGTAATTCTGTTAATGGTACTTATTACATAACACTTATCGTTAAAGATATCAATTAACTATAAACAGAAATACATTGACGAAAAATGGGCTTCTGAAGAAACGTTTTCGTCCTTTCATCCCATGAAGTATTATACAGTTTCATATTCAATTTTACATTTAAGTAGAGAAATCATAAAATAAATCAGTTTATATAATAATAATAATAATATATAATAAACATAAATAATAATATAAATAAGAATAAAAATAATAATAATAATAATAATAATAATAATAATAATAATAATAATAATAATAATAATAATAATAAAATAATAATAATAATTAAAATAATAAAATAATAAAAATATAAAAAAATATATGATAAATATAATATAATATAATATAA
>JABUQX010038985.1:22500-25000 GCA_015478945.1 Trachelipus rathkii
TTTGAGTAAATCAATGCAAATTTTTTAATAAATTATATTTGATGAAAAGTGTTAAATATGAAATAAAGCACATTACAAAATTTTTATCTTACTTGGAACAGAAGGAGGAAACCTTTCGACAGATGTAGGATTATCAGAATTTTGAGATGTTCCGGAATTATCTAAGTCTTGAAGTTCTGAAAGTTTAAATGAAATATAAAAAAATATTTATAAAAAAAAAGGAAAAATTATTTAAATTTGTTTAAACATATGTTGGAACAAAACATAAGGTAAACTTAACAAAATTTATTTGAAGAAAAGTATTATATATGAAGTAAAGCATATTACAAAATTTCTACCTTACCTGGAACGGAAGGAGGAAACCTTTCGACAGATGTAGGATTATCAGAATTTTGAGATGTTCCGGAATTATCTCCATTTTGAGGTTCTGAAATTTTAAATGAAGTATAAAAATATTAATAAAGAAAAAAGAAAAACTTTCATTTATTATGATGGTTGCTCTTATTTAGATATGTTTTTATCATTATTGGCAAAAAATTAATTCTTAGGCTCTTTCGGAATTACGTTCATTTTACTTTTTTTTTTAAATTAAAAGGACCACTGACATTGAACTTAAATTAATGTTTCACAAAAAAAAGAAACAACAATTTATAAAATATTTAGATTTCGTACTTCCATCAAACATGTGGTCTAGGTGCGGGCTGACATCTGTTAGAATTTGATTTGCTCGAGGTACCGAATATACGTGTTTGTCTATGTCTTTGGAGTGGCCTATATGTTCATAGAATATTTCTCTTATATGAATTGGTAAATTTAGGCCACCAAAAATTGTGGCCGCTCTGTGTCGCATCTGATCTGCTGTAATATTTCTGGAGAGGTTTGCTTCTGTGCATACAGCATTAACTTCGTGCCAACCAGACGAGTGTTCTTTACTTCTTGCTAAAACGATTCGCAAAAGAAAAAAAATAGTTTTCTATATGCATTTGAATAATAAACCGTATATTAAAAAGTAATAATAATAATATGTTTTAGGATATTTATCTTGCGCATTCTAAATACTTTAAAATACAGACAAATTGTAAATGTTTCTATGTTAAGATTGGTATTTTTGAGAATTTGATGATTAAAAATAACTAATTTGAATTTGTATATAAATATAAAATAAAATTAAACTTCTTTACTTTCATTAATTGAGAATAAATTATGATATTTAAAATAAATTTACAACTTACCTGTAGAAGGAAATGCGAATTTATTGTCTGGATTTATGTGACACTCGTTTCTAATTTCAACATCTGTCAATTTTTCAAGAACAGGAATTAAAATATCCGGAATCATAACGCTGACATCCCTATTCCCTTTGCCAACCGTGTATGCCATCTTATGGTTTTCTGCTAATAATTTATCTCCCTTATCAGCTAATGTTGCTGAGAGTCTTTGAACGTCGATCCATTTATTTTCTCTGGCCAGTTTAATATCTTTTAAAGTTAAAGAACATCCTTCACCTGACCTTCTTGCATTAAGGAAGGTTAAGAAGCATACTGAAATTTGTCTTGCGTGAATAAAAACTTTAATGTTCCATTTCACTATCTTTTGTATATTTTCAATTTCTTTAAGTATGTAGTTTCTTAATTTTTGAACATCTTCTTCTAACGGAAGAAGCTCAGGCATGCGTAACTCTTTATTTCGATCGTTCTTTATGTGAGATTGTGAAGCCCTAAATAAAAATTTGGACCTATATGCAAGCACATTTTCAAATTCTACAACTAATTTTTTCTGATCTTCTTTTCTATCAACCATACAAATATATTGCATTGTTTTTATAAAGGAGTGTAAAACATTCTGTAACGAAAGCTTTGTAGAATGATGAATTATTTTTTCTTTTTCATTTTTTGCTACAATACATATAGCATTTTCCACAAAGTCGAAATATTTTACATTAAAAACATCCTCATCGGAAATCTCAGGATTCACAGTTTTGGCAAGTTTCTGAAACTCAATCAGAAATCGTGCTAGGAGTCTCATTGCTGCCCTAACTCTTCTATACAATTTCACTGTTTTGAGAGGATCAGTTATAATTGAATTATATTGCTCTTTCCCAAATCGCAGAATTAACTCACAATTAAGGATTTTCTGAGTAACTTCACCATCCCTTCTTCTAAAAGTATCTAGTATATTCTCTTTGAAATCTTCATCAGATATATTCTTAGAATTGCTCATAATTACTACTGGTGGATTAGCTTTACACTTTCTTTTGTGCAGATGGAAATTCTTTTTACCGTATGTTCCATCACACTTGACGCAGATAGCCATCCCATTTTCTTTTTTTTGCTTTCTCATCAACATAAGGTCGGTATCATTGTTTTGTAAAAGACGAACATTATGGTTCTTTACTCCTGTTTTGATTAGTTTCAGCATTTCGAAATGATATTCCTTTTTTGGTAGGGATTTGATTGTTTTAACATGTTGTTGATCTGCATGCGCATTTTTGATATGCTGA
>JABUQX010038985.1:27500-35000 GCA_015478945.1 Trachelipus rathkii
ATATATATATTATAAAATATATATAATATATATACTATATATATATATATATATATATATATATATATATATATATATATATATATATATATATATATATTATATATATATATATATATATATATATATATATATATATATATATATTACATGTTAGACGTTTTTAATATTGTCAAATTTTTTACATAATAATCCTAAGTTTATTAATCTTGATTCTTTATTTTTTAGCCTAAAAATAATATTTAAATTGCAATTTTACCAATAATAAATTGCTTTATTAAAAAAAAATAATTTTAACAGAGGAATTTTTCTCACCAAATGAATCTTGAAAATGCTCGTCCTGAGGCTGAAAATTCTGAAGGTTTTCTTTATCATTCGTCGTGCTGTTTAAATTTTCCCTCTCTGAAACTTCATTTCCATTTTCTGAAAATATTTACCTTTTAATCATTACCAAATGCAAACGAACGTTTAATAATATCATCTTTCTCTTTTAAAGACAACTGTCCAATTTTGGGCTCGGGCGTAGCCTAAATTTCCCTCCCCCCTAAAAATGAACCTAAAATTCGGAACTTTCAGCCAATTATGACTATATAAACACCAAAATGTAGCTTTTTTTGCTCTCTAAAACGTTGTTTTCCGGTTTTTTCTGTGTCTGTAGTCATTCTTTCAGAATTTTCAATTTTTCAAAACCCATGTTTTTGACATTCTTCGTATCAACTTCCAGAATTTTTTCCAAAATGACCAACTTGAAATATGCATAGATAAGTTCATTATCTAAAATAGTACAGAAGTACTTTTTCGATTTTTTTAGTTTTGTGCTCAGCGTTATCCAATTTCCAAACCCATTTTTTTTTTTTTGGATTTTGAAAGGAAAAATTGCGATCCTTTTTTTTATGTTCAAGCGAAGTGGATGAAATTTTCAGGGCATATGTATTCGGGCAAGATGCATCTTTTTTACTTAGATAATTTTTTTGTATCTACTCAAAAGAAATTTTTTTAAAAATTTTCGAATTTTTTTTTCTTTAAATTTGTTCCATGAACAAATCAAAAACTAATGCATATACAAAGAAATGATCTAAGTAAAAAATGTGCATTTTTCCTGATTTCATAGGCTCTGAAAGTTTCATCAACTTCGCTTGAACAGAAAAACAATTATCGCAATTTTCCATTTCAAAATTCGCAAAGTGGGTTTGGAATAGAGAAAAAAGCAACGCTGAGCACAAAACTCAAAAAAATCGAAAAAGTATTTTTGTACTTTTCAAGGGAGAGACTAGAACTTATTTACTTATTTGAAATCTGAGTCATTTCGGAAATTCTGGGAAGTTGATACGAAGAATGTCAAAAACATGGGTTTTGAAAAATTTAAAATTCTGAAAGAATGACTACAGACACAGAAAAACACCGGAAAACAACGTTTTAGAGGTCAAAAAAATCTACATTTTGGTGTTTATATAGTCAAAATCGGCTGAAAATTCCGAATTTTATGTTCATTTTTAGGGGGGAAGGAAATTTAGGCTACGCCCGAGCCCAAAATTGGACACTTGCCCTTAATCGAAAAATAAAATTTAAGTATTTTTAACCTTAAAAAAAATGTATTTAATTTTTGAGAAGATTTTACTTACCAAGGAATGGTTCACTATTTTCAGTGGGAGACTGAATTCTCTGAGTATTACATTGCGTTAACTTCTTTACGGAAGCGTTGAGAAAAATAATTCCATCATTTGTTTCCGATTCGCCTTCTTAAAAAATTGATAAATACACACTAACGTAATTTATATTTTGGCCAAATATTTATATTATTATATATAAATAGTTTGCGGAATTTATGAAATGTCAAAACAGTCGGCTCTATTACAAATGAGAAATCACTGTTTTTGGAAACCTAAATACCAGATTAACATCTAATTGCGTCTAGAAATTTCCCCAAAAACGGGAAAAAAATTAAATATTTTAAATAAAAAAGGAAAAGGTAATTTTTACTTACCATAAAAAAGTTCAATAACTTCACCCTTAGCTTCAGAGTTTTGATCTTCTACTTGTTGAATATTCTCTCTCGACGCGTCGCAGAGATCTTTTTCTAGCGTTACTCTTACATTGTGTACTGGAAATGTGATTTATAACAATACAAGATTACCAATAATCAAAGTTAGAATATATATATATATATATATATATATATATATATATATATATATATATAGATGTATATGATCTTTTGGTCGATATATATATATATATAATATATTATATATATATATATATATATATATATATATATATATATAATCTTAGGGGCGTGTTAGGTGTGAGAAGAATTGATAAAATGAGGAATGAACGTATTAGACAGTTGTGTGGTATGAAGAAATTAGTAAATGAGAGAATAAATAATAGTTCATTGAAATGGTTTGGTCATGTGGAAAGGATAGATGATAATCGGTTGATTAAGCGGATGTATAGTGGAGCGTGCTGGTAATCGACCGGCTGGGAAAGCGAAGAAAAAGTGGATTGAGTTAGTAAAGGATTGCCTGGAGGAGAGGAATGAGTTTGACAGAGGCGAGAAGAAGGGTGTATAATAGGATTGAATGGAAGGGTTTTGTGAGGTGGTATGGTTGTGGATCACACGGGCCAAGGGATGAACCCTACATTCACTGACTAGATTCCATAGTGAGGATCCATTGTGGTTCCGTGAAGCTATATGGTGGATTTTTCTGACCTCGACGAGTTCTCATTAAAAAGTATAAAGGGAAGACTGGGCTTCTTTTCGACTTGCGTCATATTCTTCTACTAGTTTTCTGTTTCCAGTACATGCTACGGACCTTACCCCCAGTCTTGGGGAGAGAAGGTGGGCGATGATATATATATATATATATATATATATATATATATATATATATATATATATATATATATATATATATATATATATATATATATATATATATATATATATATATATATATATATATATATATATATATTATATAATTTTTGAGAAGTTTTACATACCATTTTCTTGGAAAGGTTGACTGTTCTGATAGTCTTTTTCTGATACCGTTTCTTTTGATTTAGACGCACTTGTGCTTTGTGATTCTTTCTTCTCATTTCCTAAAAAGAGTAACCCTTAGTATAACACAATACTGAAAGGAAAAGACTATTCAAAGAAAACTTCTTTATCAGAGTTTGAGAATCGGCAAAAAGAAAACTTACAAATGTATAACCAAGATTATTTAAATTAAATGTTTTACCTCACAAACATTACTTAACATAAGATAGAACGAAGAAAATTATATCTTAGTTGTATGCTTAGAAAAGGTTAAAATTAAAAAATGTCTAAAATATAATTAGAAAAAGGGAATTTAAAATTATTAACATACCAGTTGAGTTCATAAGGGTCCTGTTGCTGTAGTGTATACCATTATCTCCCTATAAGGAAATATATATATATATATATATATATAATATATTATATAATATAGTTATATATATTATATATATACTATATATATATATATATATTACATACATATAATATATATGACATTTATAAGTGGTTTGACTCCGTTAATATTAAGGTTAGGTCAATTTAGGTTAAGTTTGGTTAGGTTAGGCTAAGTTAGGTTAGGTTAGGTTAGGTTAGGTTAAGTTAGGTTAGTTTACCCAAAAATTTAATGTACGTACCCTTAAAATTATTTAAAATAACGAATATAGACATAAGAACATGATAATAAACTTGAGTGTCCGTTGATCGTCAACTCCAATAACCGAAGATTAAAAAGCGGGATACAATTATATTAAAATTGATTATTTGCTCTCTGGGAAGATTCAACCACTTAATAAACACTTACCATATTATACATATAATATATAGTATCGATATTATAATATAATCAATTACATCTAGAATAATATCTATAGTATATAATGTATGAAAACTATATTAATTGATAATATATCTATAATATATAATATATATAGTAATATAAATTATATATGCATTTTCAGCTAATACATCAGTACATGAACAAGCAATAATTTTGTTACTTCAATTTGTTACTTTTTAAGTACCTCGTCAAATATTGATGAGATTAAGTATAAAAATTGGGATTTGCAAAGAAAAATAGTACCAGAAAAATGTATTATCACTTAACCAATGTTCAACACTCAATCGATTGGAATTAATGATCTTGTTTTTAAATAAGATAACATGTTGGCTCTCATAAGTTGCCTTACTGACTCATAGGCCAAGATTGACTTTACCAAAGTTCAAGAAAACAAGTTTGTCCTGTCTTTAAAATCTATGTAGCAATTTCTTCCATCCTTTTTTTCATTGATTAGGGTCTTCTATCTTTGCTTCTTCCTCTTTTTCCTGCTGCAACATAATTTCCCTGTACCTAACTTTTCCTGAAAATTAAAGTTTCAAATCTCTTCTTCTTTTTTATTTTTATCTCTTCTTCTGATTTCCTTTTCCTTCTTTTTCTTCTGCTTCTCTTTTCAATCTTTCTTTCTTTTCTATCATTTTCTCCTTTCTCAATCATTCTTTCTTTTTCCTTACTTAGATTTGTAAAAATAAAAAATGTTCCATTTTCTCTGTTTCTCTTTTCAATCTTTCTTTCTTTTTCTCCTGTCTGCATTCTCTTTTCATTCCTATATCAGACTATCAACACTTCAATCCAAGGTCATCAAAGCATATCTCATCCTATCTTAGACACTATAGCTTTCTACTCATCCTTGCTCTCTCCACATTATTTTTCTGTCTTTTATTCTCTTTCCACTCATTGTCTACAGATCTTCTTTCTCTCTTTTTAAGCCTAGAGTTCTCTCTTTCTTTCATCTCTTCCAGACCCCTAGTTGCAACGACCTTTCGTGTATTCGCTTCTTTTCAGCACAATGGTTACATTCAAAGAGTTCCAGACAATTTCTGGAATCCCCGATTGCCCTTCAAAGAGGTTTTTATCTGAAAAAGTCTTGTTTTAGGTTTTATTTCTAAAAAATAAATTCAAAATTAGTATAATTAATGGATATTAAAATAGAATGGCAACATCATTTGCACACAAAATTAAATTTGAACACATATTCTTCATATGTCGTCAAACTATTCGCCAGCTCGAGAAATGACCTATAGGTCAATATCATTTCCGGGAGCATTTTTTTATCTTCACTAAGATCAAAAAAATGCTTAAGAGAAACCACCTGATATTAATAAACTTAACTTCATATAAACTATTACTTAAATTGAAAATAAGTGCCATACATTCTCAGCCAAAATATTTACATATTTAATACAAAATAACAACTACTTGACTTTAAAGATGCTTTATAACTTGGTTGTGGAATTTCTGCTTCATCTTTGGGATTGCCATTAGAGTGAGATTCATTTTGATTATCCACATTAGGTTCTATCGCAGCATCCTAAGTAGAAAAAAAGAGGAAATCTAGAACTTAAAAAGCACTGATTAATTAAAGCATATTCCTCTGAAAATGAAATATTATTACTGCGTTTAGGTTTAGGTTGGAAAACATATTTCATTTTCTGGTTCTGAATAGTTGATGTGGGAGTTTATTTCCACTGAACACAAGAGGGTGATGAATTTTGGTGATATTGGTATAAACAAATTTTTGTTAAATTTTGAACATTGAACACTACCGGAGGGAGGTATTTTTTTTTTTTTTTGCTCAATCCATAATAAAGAATTCGAAACTCAATGCATAGAGGCTGATTAAAGTAAGAGAAGTGATGAGATATTTGGAGAGTAAAACAATAAAACAATACGTACCGTTCCATTTCGAACTACTTTTTTCTTGCTGACCTGCACAAGATTTTTATCTTCTTCCATCTTTCTTTTTTTCGTTTTATTAAATGATCTTCTTCCTATAATTATTATCATTATTATTATTATTGAAATTATTATTGAAATTATTATTGAAACTATTATTGAAATTATTATTGAAATTATTATTGAAATTATTATTATTATTATTATTATTATTATTATTATTATTATTATTATTATTATTATTATTATTATTATTATTATTATTATTATTATTATTATTATTATTATTATTAGTATCATTGTATATAAATATATATATATAGTATCATATTTATTATTATTATTATTAGTATCATCAGTACATAAGTACTGTATTTATCTATTTCATAGAAAATTATGTGCTCAATACATATTATAGTTAAATTATCTTTATTATATCTATTATAAGATATTTATGTTAGATAAAGAAAGATCTTAAAGCAAATGTTCCTCCCAGAAGTTATGAACTATTATCTCCTCGTAAGTATATGCTAATCTTCGCCCTGCTTTATGTCTCTTTGGCCAAAAAAAAGCCAGGGGTACGGAAAGCCATCGACAACAACTCGTCTTACAACAACATTTGGAGTTCGATGGTTGTCATTAAGAAGACGGGCATAACTCCCATCTTCTTCTGAAGCATCAATGCTGAAAAGTGAATTAAACATTTTGTTCCAGAACTCTGACTATAATAAAGTTTATATATAAATTATTAGTTATAATTTATATTATAAGTGGAACAATTAAGTATAATGAGTTTAAAATCATTTATGGTTCAATATGTGAGATGAATTGAATACAGGACGTATGAAATGATGTAGAGTATAGTTGGAAAGTTATTGAGTTGGTAGGAAGAAGGCCAGATATACAATTAAACTTTATGGATGGAAAGCAAGGATGACTAAAGTCTTGAGTGGCTGGTAGGGGTGTATGCATTAGGGTATGTAGTACTGGCTGGATGTACCTTTGAAAAGTAGATTAGCGTCAAGGAAAAAAGTTTGCTGAAAAAAGGTATGTGAGATTAAGGGAGAAATGAAAAGAATTAGTACTCATGATAGTGGAGTAAATAACGTAAGTTTTGTGATTGAGGTTGCGTGTGGGTAGTTGATGTACGCCTGGGCAATGCCCAGGCTCAGGTCATTTAGTAATAAATGGGATCTGTTATTCCTAGGCATTTGCTCCATTTCATAAATGCCTGCCAAAAAACTGGGCTTATTTATAAAAAATTATCAGTATGAAGTGATGTTATTATTAACAGTATTTGAAAAAAATAGCATTTCAAAAGAATAGTTATTCATTTTATCTTTTTGCATTTTACTATATAATATATATATATAGTATATATATATATATATATATATATAATATATAATATCAGTATTATTATATTATATATAATAAATATATATTATATATATATATTATAATATTAAATTATATATATATATATATTCATTATATAAATTATATAATATATATAATATATATACTTTAAGAATCGAATCACCCAACAATTCTCTCCCAAAGACTAAGGGTAAGGTGCGTAGCGATGCACTGGAAAACAAAAGTAGAAGAATATGACGCAAATCGAAAAGAAAGCACAGTCTTACCGCCCCTTTTATAACTTTTAGTGAGAACTCGTCACAGTCAGTAAATCCACCCTAGAGCTTTACAGGACCGCAACGGACCC
>JABUQX010038985.1:40000-45000 GCA_015478945.1 Trachelipus rathkii
CGCGAAGAGATGTATTGGAATTACGATTGCGTAAGGCGCAAAAAGAAAAAAGAATTCATTATTCAAGAAATGTGCGAACGCGAATAGAAAACCCAAATAACCCAGTAACTTAAAAAAATTAGAAAAAATAAAAAATAAACAAAAAATACGACATGATAACAAAAGATTATAAAAAGAATAGACAAGAACGGGAGACTCTTGTAGAGACCAGGAAAGAAAGAACAATGAAGTAAGTATGGACGTCCGAAATACTAGAGAAATGATCTGCACTTAAATGCTAGTAATACAGAGATCTCACGACGAGTAAGAAGCTGCATTAGATATCTCATAGATCAAAACATACACTCGGAATGAGGAGCGAGGAAAGAATGGATGGCAGGAAGGTAACGGAGAGATAACGGATCCATATAGGCATGAAGAATCCAGGAGGAGGCTATAAAAAGGCATGAAGAATAAGGGAAAAGCCCGACGAGAATGAGGATGGAGTTATAAAGGACAGTGGGCGTCGTTGTCAGGTTAAGCTGGTTGGTCAAGGGCAGCTGGAGAGGTAGCTACGAGAGGTCTCAGAAAGGAAATCATCATTTGATCATGAACCTAAGTGTTGGAGAGAGGGAAAAATGCCGGAGAGATGTCGGGATAAATAATGATCTAATAATATACGATAATAAAGTACCTAAGGGAGATGCCAATAAACTTGTAATTAATAGTAGAAAGCATGTTCCACGTGAATGACCATCATGGCGAAAATGATACGAAAGAATATTGTCGAGAGGAGGCTGAGAGAGAGGGTAGAGCCGAGACTCGGAGAAGAACAGTACGGGTATTAGAAGAGCGAAGAGGAACGACGGACCATCTTATTCACACTAAGAATGCTCTTCGAAGAAGATGCTGGAATATGGCAAGAAATTCTTTGTGAAGCGTTCATCGACCTGCAAAAAGGCATTGATTCGCGTTCTTAGCAAGGAAAAAGCTCTGGAGTAAGCTATGAAGAGGAAATTATGGAGTGAGGGGCGTAGAGTAAAAAGAAGGCAATAGAAAGTATGTATGAGAAATTGCAGTTGTAAATTGTTAGAAACTGAGTGCGAGAACGCATAGATGGGTTTGAGGTTGAAAACAGGAGTTGAAGCAGGGGAGGTTTTATTCTCCACTGCTGATTCTATATTTATATTTAACGTGGTTGATAAGAAATGATGGAGAGACTGGGGAGAATTTGAAAGGGGACATAATGGCATATGCGGGCGATCTGGCTTGTTGGAGCGAGAGAGAGGAGACGATTCGAGAGGTGGTGGAGTTGTTTACGGAGGAGTTGGAGGAAGCAGATGAGGATGAAACGGTACAAGAGACAGAGATTATTAACAATAAACCGGGGAAATGAGAGGGGGCGATGAGGGATGGGGTGAGAAGGCGGAGGAGGTTGAAGGCGGTAATAATACCATGCAATTATCTCGGAGGATGTTTTTAACAGAAAGGGAGGAAGTGGAGAAGAGATTACGCGAATGGAAAAGTATGGATTAATTATTGAAAGCGGTACTACCCCATTGATTGAAAGATTTAAAAAACAAACATTCTCGGAATGAGGTTTAAAAAAAGTGATATTTAACAGTATACTGACTCCACACTGATGTACGGAGCAGAAACATGGACAACAACGAGAAGAGAGGAGAATAGAATACAAGCGGCGGAGATGAGGGTATTAAGAACAATGATTGGAAAGAGTAGGAGAGACAGAATAAGGAATGAAGTAATTGAGAGAAGACTATAGGAGGTGAAGAAGATGATACTGAAGATGGTTGTGGGGAGATTGAGATGGTGCGGACATCTGGAGAGGATGGAGCAGGATAGAATGCCGAAAAAAGAAGATGGGAAAGGACACCAGAGGCAGAGACCAAGAGGGAAGACCGAGAAGAGATGGGCGGTGAGTCAGGTGGAGGGAACTCTCTGGAAGAAGTCAGCTACAAAATGGAAGAGCTGCTAAAGAGAGAGATTAGTGCAGGAGAGGATGTCTGGAGAAAGACGCTTGCGCGGCTGACAGGATGAAAAATCCGTTCCTGGGAGAGGAAAAAGAAAAAGAAAAGAAATATATATATAATAGATAAGTATAATATATATATAGATATATATTATATAATATACTATATGAGTTATATATATATATACTATATATATATATATAATACTATATATATATATATATATATTATAATACTATATATATACCTATATATATATATATTTATGGTAAAAGTTACTTAAACGCCCACACGGACCGGGAGCTCGGATCAAAAAAAAAATTTCACAGGTAGGCTCTATGATACATAAATAGGGACTGGTGGGTGGGAATTGTAAAAAAAAAAAAAAAAAAAAAAAAAAATGCATATCTCAAAAAACTACAATAGCTACAGCGAAAAAGAATACAATTTTTGGAATCCTGGTTAAATTTTAATTAGGAATGTTAAAAAAAAAAATTATTTGTTAAATAATTTATAGTAAAATGAGGAGAAAGCCTATTGACCTTTTATACGTTACTCGTTTAAAATAAATAGACTTTCTTGAATATAGGTTTTGTTTTGTTTTTTTACCTAAAGAATACCCCAAGGTATACCGCACCGATGGCAGGAGTCGGGGTCTTCGGCCTTCCGGGCGAAACTTAAGGTGGTAGGACTATTTCCCCCCCTCCGGAGGCGTCTCCGGACCCCGGCTCTTTGGTATATTGGGTGTCGCTGGGTTTCTCCGCTCCCTCCCCACGGGTATGAAAACGTCACCCCCTGTCTTCCCCGTCCGCTCCGAGCCCCCTACATTGCCGTGTAATACCCTTTACAAGATGAAATATATACATCGCCCCCTAGAACAGGAAAAATATCAGTTTTCGGACCTAGATACATCTATTTATTGTATCATAGATGCTACCTGTTAAAAAATTTTTTTTTTGATTCGAGCTCCCGTTCCGTGTGGGCGTTAAGTAACTTTGTCCTATATATAAGTATATATATATTGTATATATATAGTATTATAATATTACTATAATATATATATATATCATATAGTATATAATATATATATATATATTATACTATATATATATATATATATATATATATATAAAAGTACATGCTAACAAAACTACCACTCTTTAATAACATTGTCATCAATCTAACATGCATTTTAACCTTAATAAATACTGCTGTATATAAAAAACTCGCAACTCTCACATTTTCCAATTCTTCTTTTTCAAATTTAACCCCAACTAAAGGAATATTTTAAAAATACTGAATTTAATACGGTGATTATGTTCTACGTATAAAACAATATAAATCCTCCTTTATATAGATTAGAAAAAGTTATATATATATATATATATATATATATATATATATATATATTATATATATATACTAATATATATATATATATAATAAAATCCTCCTATATATATATATAGAAAAAGTATATATATATTAATATATATATATTATATATATATATATGCTGTTTGTTGACTTTAAATTTAAAAATCATTATCTCTTTTTGCTTCATCAGCTTTTCTTAATATCAAAACACAAGATGCATGCGAAAGTTTGTGAAAGTGATTTTGTCGGCTTTTTTTTAATATGGGAGGAAGGATGAAATAAATAAATTTTCAACATATATTGAAATCATTTTAGTACGCTATTTGACCTATTTTAATACAAGGTAAAATGCTGATATCAAAAGTGTTAGTATACACTGATTCCATATATGTTATTATTTTTCTTCTACCTATAAATATATATAAAAATAAAAAAGTAAATTTTTTTCATTTTCCATGGAAATTTCGTGCGCTGATTCTATATATTATCAGTTTTTTGTAACTATCTTAGTTTTCGAGATATCATGCGGTTAACTTCTTTAGTTAGATAAAGAAAGAAGAAAGAAAGATATATATATATTTTTTATAATTATATATATATATATATATATATATATATATATATATATATATATATATATATATATATAAGAAAGAAGACATAAAACTAGAAACATTTGTATGGATAATTAAATGATTAATATTTAAAAAAAATTATTTTATTAAAACAATAGAATATCAAATACAATATGCAATGATGGAAAATTCACAATATAGAGCAGTTGCAAAATTGATATTATTAAAAAAGTAATTTCCTTGGGTTCAAGGCAAATTTATCAACTACTGTTTGAATAAAATAATCATAATTGTCAAACACAAATTTTCTGTGTGCACTCATTATGAGAATTGAAAGACTCTACTATTACAAAATTAAAAAATAAGGTTAACAGGAACGTGCCAATGCATGAGAAAGTGAAAGCTTATTTTTATTGTTAAAACTTGAACGAATTTAATTTTTAGGGGAAAGACGATGCAGTAAAACTCAACCTAACATATATGGATCGACGATGCAAGTAAACTTATACCTAACCTAGATGAACCTACTTTGCGTTAAATTTATTTCTCTAAAAATATTTCACAATACTAAATACTACAATAATAATAATAATAATAATAATAATAATAATAATAATAATAATAATAATAATAATAATAATAATAATAATAATAATAATAATAATAATAATAATAATAATAATAATAATAATAATAATAATACACACAAAGACACACACACACACACACACACACAATACACACACAATAATAATAATAATTATAATAATAATACAATTACAATAATATTAATAATAATAATAATAATTAATAATATTAATATTATTACATTGGCTAAGACACACACACATATTAGTATTACAATATTACAATAATAATAATAATAATAATAAACGCACTCCTGACCTACTCAACTGGCGTTTGCAAAGCGTCAGAAACGCTGCGTTTTAAAGTCTTTTATAGAGCCTTAAAAAATAAAGATAAATTGAAACAAAAAGATTTTATTATTATTATTATTATTATTATTATTATTATTATTATTATTATTATTATTATTATTATTATTATTATTATTATT
>JABUQX010038985.1:52500-54825 GCA_015478945.1 Trachelipus rathkii
TTTGAAAGAAAACTAGACATAAGTAAGCAAAGAGAAGGAGGAAACCCAAAGGAGGGGAGCTTGGAGAGCAGTGACGCGTGCCATACCCGGTCAAATGCTTTGGATATGTCAAGCGCCACCACGCAAGTCTCCCCGTAGTTTCTAAGGGCGGAAAACCATAAATCAGTAAGATAGGAAAGTATATCGCCAGTAGACCTCGAACGCCGAAAGCCGTACTGGCGATCGGAAAGAAGTGAATGAGATTCCAGATGATCTAAGAAATGAGAGTTGAGAAGAGTTTCAAAGATCTTAGATAGAATGCAAGTAAGAGCTATAGGGCGATAGTTAGAAGGATCAGAACGGCTTCCTTTTTTCGGAATAGGTTGGACATGAGCGTGCTTCCAACACTGAGGGAAAGTGTTAGTATTGAGACATAGAGAATATAGTTGAACGAGGGGCGGGATAGCACGGAAGCACACTCCCTCAAAACTCGGGGAGGAATGCCATCCGGGCCACCTGCCTTCCTAACGTTCGTAGATTTCAGGAGCCCATGCACCCGATCGAATGTAATCACAGGCAAAGGCATAGGACCCCTGAGAGGAGAAGGAGGAGGATGAGGAATGCCAGAATCGTCCAGGGTTGAGTTAGAGGAAAATAGGAGGCCGAAGAGATTGGCCTTTTCAGTTGGAGAATTAGCAACAGAACCATCAGAGCGAATAAGAGGAGGAAAGACAGATTTACAGAAGTTGTTAGAGATGTTTTTGGCAAGAGGCCAGAAAGATTTGTCAGTAGGAGAACCAAGGAGGTTAGCGCACTTTCGTTTGATGAAAGCCCGCTTTGCTCGTCGAAGAGTATCCCTGCAACGATTTCTAGCTGAATGAAAATTAGCGAGAGTGATAGGAGAACGAGAATTTTTCCACTCCCGATAAGCGCTGTCTCTAGCCTGAATGGCCAGAGAACAAGCACGATCGAACCATGGATTATGAGGAGAGAAAGATTTTGTCGAAGAAGGAATGAACCTGCTCATCCCATCAACGATTACAGCTTCCACCTTATCGGCAGAAGTCGAAGCGTCACCAGAGACAAAGCAGTCATTCCAATTATAGTTAGCGTAGAAGCAACGCAAGGCCCCCCAATCGGCCCGATCAAAGTGCCAGAAAAAACGAGTAGGGCAGGATGGAGCTGTTGGCAGAACACTGGATTTTTGCGCACCGCACCGCTCCGCTCCGAGAGGAGGAGCACCAGCAGAGCACCCCGCCACCCAGCATCGCACCGCACCACACCACACCGCACCGGCTCTTTTGCAGTGCGCACTTTAGTTTCCAGCATTGCATGTGTTTAAACAAAAAGTAGGAATCAGAAAAGATATATATATATATATATATATATATATATATATATATATATATATATATATATATATATATATATATATATATATATATATATATATTATTATACTATAATACTATACTATACTATACTATACTATACTATACTATACTATACTATACTATACTATACTATACTTCTGCCCCTGGCCCACCTTAATTGGAGGGCCACACTGCTTCCAGGAAGCCGGCCGCCGCCACCGGGCGGTTCCACAGGTCGAGGAGAGAGGATATAGAGAAGTCGGCGCGGGGGGGGGGGGGAGCTGGGCATCTCAGAAGGAGGTGCTCTATTGTATCTTGAGAATTGTAGCATCTGGTGCAAGTGGGGGAGGTGACGTTGTCTAGTTTAAATCTATGTTTATATTGCATGAGTCTCGGGTGGTGACCCGATCTGCACCGAGCGAGGTCCATTTGGTTTCTTCTAGACAGCGTCTCTTCTATTGGGGAGAGTTTTTTATGCTTGATTATGGGGAACAATGTGTTTTGTATTTTTGACACCGGATTGCGGGAACATTGTGTTTAACCTTCTAATTTATGATTACAGGAACACATTTTTTTGCTTTTTATATTTAATTTTAAATATATATATATATATATATATATATATGAGTATAGTATATATATATAGATATAAATATATATATATATATATATATATATATATATATTTATATATATATATATAAGTATATATATAAATATATTATATATATATATATATATATATATATATATATATATATATATATATATATATATATATATATATATATATAGCTATTAGTGATGTATGTGACATTCGCATCCTCATTGCATCCGCATCCTCAATTGATGATTTTTGAATATATGAATTAGTATATGAAATTTAAATGCTGATGAAGGGCGCACGAAAAACGCGAAAGGTTTCACGATAAATGCGAAAACGGTTCAAAATCCGAACTGAACGAGTACGTTG
>JABUQX010038986.1:0-20939 GCA_015478945.1 Trachelipus rathkii
ATAAAAAATAATATAGAAAATTGTTATATGTGAACAAATATTCATGATAAAATGACCTCCACTCTATACTTTCGAAAACTTAAATATGAATCAATATTTTCACACTCGAACCGGTAGCTTAATTCCTCTAGGGTTGGCTTTCTTTTTTTTTATTTTTTTTTGACACAAATTGCCAAGCCTAATTAATACCCAAAATATAAGTCGAAAAATAATGCTAATAATAAAATAATTTTAATAAGTTATAGTAAATGTAATTATTATTTAGTTTAATTAAGTTGCTTAATTATAATATAATATCTGAGTACTCTAATTTATTTATTTCTTTATTAAAAATGACTTGAAACTAACATTGATGAATTTACTTATTTTATAGAATGAAATATACTTATCATTAATAGGGTGATTCTAGGATTAATATTAATTTAGAAAAAAAATAAATTGACTCAAAAAATAAAAAAAATAAAAAATAAAAAAAACTCATGATTTTTTTTATTAAAAAAATTACGTAAAAAAAATCAGTTGATTTAAATCATTTGATTTTTTTGTGCCAACCCTGCCCTAGAATCTAGACCTGGGGATAAATAAAAATTGCACAGGGAACATTAGTTGTTATTATTATATTATTCTAAGTATAATTATCACAATTTTATTATTATCAAACTAAATAATATTTTATTCTTATTATTATTTTAATTATTATAAAAGATGTGAACTTCAAGTTGACAAATAGTTTGAAACAAAATATTCACTAAACTGTTTAAGCAAAAATTTAAAAAAAAAATTTTAAAACAAGATCCTAATTTTTTTACCTTCAAAATGTATATTTATTTGAATATTGAAATGTTATGGTGTAAGAAAATAAGTTGTTCTCCATGTTGTGGAGTTAACGTGATCTCTTGTCCTCATATCTTCAAACACGTTACCCGCTTCTAAAAAAAAGCTTTTTAAAAAAAAGCTTTTCTGAAAATAGCTTTTTAAAGCTTTGAAGACCCGTAGAACTTTATATAGTATTATTCCATATTTTTTACTTAATAAATTTATTGATCCCCTTAACCAAATTTTGGCTTACAGAACTAAAGGCTTACAGTATGGATTAGTGATGCAGCAGATGTCATCCGCGGATGCGGATGTTTGATTTTAACATCCGCAGATGCGGATGTTCTAATATATATATATGATATATCATATATATAATTAATAATATATATATATATATATATATATATATTATATATTATTATTATATTATATATATATATATATATATATATATATATATATTATATATATATATATATATATATATATATATATATATATATGTATATATTAAATAAAATAATTAACTTTATATACAAATCTTTATTAAAAAAAAATATATATATATATATATATATATATAATATATATATATATATATATTATATAATATTATATATATATATATATATATATATATGATATATATATATATATATACTATATAAATAGCTATCTATATATATATATATATATATATATATATATATTAATATATATATATATATAATATATATATAATTATATATATATAATATATATATTATATATATAATATATATATATATGCTAATATATTTCGAGTTTAAGCCACAATCATTAATATAATTGTGTACCAGGGTGCGGAGCGAGGACCCATGCACATCTTCATATTCACAACCTCTTTTCCCCAACCTCCTCCTTAATGAAGAGAGTTTTAACAATGGATTAAACACTTTTTGTACTAAGTTATTGAAATTGAAATATAGGAAGGTTTGTGCTTGAGAAACATCAATTTTTCTGCTTTTCTGCTGAGAGTCTGTTTTTCTCTTTTCATCATATATTAGCCCACATGTGCCTAAATACTTCCTCACTTGGAACATAAATTGGAGGACAGGCCAAGTATTTCCTTGCAAAGTTTACTTAAGCGTGGGGGTATATTTTGCTTAATAACTTTCCACCAAACTGATAGGATCATGAATTTTTATTTTAAATCGTTTTTCTTGGTGATAGTTTTCAATCATTTGCCCAACATCTTTTGGGTAATGCGTATGGTTCTTCATCACTACTGGGTTGTAGAAAATTCTTCCAGTGAATCTGTTATTGGAATTTACTTGTAGAAGGTGTTGTTCTGTAGATTTCGTTTTTTTTTCTTCCTTTTAATGAGTGGCGCATTAATAGGCTGCTCGGATGAAGTTTTTAAAACTAATACACAAAAAGTGACGATTTAAACTTGTTCCTAATATTGGTTACAAAAAAAACTTGCCTTTAAAAAAGGGGAATCTAAGTAAGTTGCAATATATGAAGGTTCTTAACTTCCACAGAACCAAAGCGTTTTTATAGCTATAGTTTTATTACATCTTTCATTCTTTTAAACCGTCATCATTTTCATTTAAAGATGGTTCAAAATGCTTCCTTAGCGTTGAGATTAATGTATTACATCGGAGACAGAATTTGTAGAGGCGCTGAATTTTTGGTAATTTCTTCAAACGGTTTTCAAATAGCTTAATGCAGTGTGATACTGTAATTTTAACACTTTCGTAAGATGTTAACTTTTGAAATACTAAGCTGGCGTACAAAGCAGAGGTTTTTGAGCAATACAAAGTCTTTCCATCTGTTGACTCAATTATTTAAACTTCATGCTGTGAATTGTGGTTTATCAATACACAGTTGGTCGACGAGTCCCATGTCTCAATTTAAAGTTTGCGTTCAGATTCTTTATCAAATCTTCGACAATAAATATCCGCAACATCCGCAGGCAAAAGTGCGGATCGCAGACTGCCGGATGCGGATCTAATGTGCCGGATGTTCGCGGATTCGGATGCGATGTTTACCCTGCAATCCCCCTAGTAGGGATATGACAAGATGCCAGATACTTCTAAAGAGACTCCACTTGTTAATCAGACAAGTTTTAAGTAATATTAAGGTGTAGCGGAAGTTTGAAAAGTTCCGGTTCCGGCGGAACTAACCGAAAGTTCCGGTTCCGGCCCGAACCAAAAATTCTGGTTCAGTACATCCCTAATATATATATATATATATATATATATAATATATATATTATATATATATATATATATATATATTATATAATATATATATAACTAAGATAAATTTTTTCAAAAAGTTATTTAGTTAATTTGTCACTTTAACAGTAGATTATAATGGTACATTCTATGTTATTACTCTTAAATTAAATTTTTTTTTAAACATTGTTCATTTCTCCCTGATGCCACACTATTTCATTGGTGTATGTATTGTCCTTGAACTATGAGTAGGCCTACGTATGCTATCATAACACAAATTAAAAAAAAAAATTTTTGGGGGCATTTTTGAATGTCCGAAATCTAAAAACAAGAAAAATACGAAACAAAATCAGCGAGGTTGAAGCGGAACATCTATGGTAGTAGTGTAATGTGTGAAAATTTCAAGATTTTTAGCACTTCCCAATCAGAGATATTAAGGTTCAAAGTTACTGATTTTCCGAAAAATTGATTTTTGACACCCTGTGAATTTTTTTAAAAAATATTTAACCAAAACTTCAAATAAGATTTAGTAAAACCCTACTTAGTATGTATCCATCAACAAGAATTTTATATGTTAATATTCCTTCTTTAATCTTGCCCCCCACATGATATTGGAAATTTCTTCGATTTTAAACAACAAAATTTTTCGGATTCATTTTCTTCATGGTGAAATATTATTTTCCAAAAAAAAAAAACAAGGAAAGGGGCAAAATGTACCTTAAAGTATCCCTAACAAATCACTTTCTATGAAAATTTGGTATAAGAATTACCAATATGGAGATATAACTTAAAATGTTACCATTAAGTGATAAATTTTCCTCCACCTGGTCAAACATTTTGGCTCACCCTGTTACAACAACCAGAGTAAATTCTACAAAAACGAATGGTGGTTTTGAAACTTTCCAAGGGATAACATAACGCCATGGCAAAATATAAAAAGATTTCAAAAAATTATTTTTTTGGCCAACTTTCATTATTTTGGTACGCAAAAAAATGGATAGACGAATATATATTGAAAGACCGTGCAGCCGAATTAATTTTAGTTTTCTAAATTTTATTTATTTAGTTATTTTTCAAATTGAGCTTCATCTGATTTTTATTTTTATAGTAGCTTTTAGGTTCCGCAGGGTTTGAGGTGGATATTGTGAATGGACCCTTTGCTCATAGGTTTTTGGAGGTTTATGATGGTGTTGAGTACCTTTAGTGGAGTGAGTGGGGGAGCATCTTGGAGGTTCTTTAATTTTCTAGGCATTTTTAATTGTCAATCTTTTAATCTATTGGTGGGTGTTGTAGGTTTGTGGGTTCGTGGGGGTTGTGTTTGTGGTGTATTTTTTTTAATTGTTCAGAATATTTTTGTTTTCTTGGCTTTAAGGTTTGCGTGTAACGTTGCCAGTTTTTATTCGTATTCAAGTTGATTAAGTTGTTTATTCTATTGTCGAGATCTATGATTACGTTGTCTATTTTGTCGAAGGGAGTTTCTTTATTTTATTCGGGTGTCTATTTCTGGTGAAAAGTTGGAATTGAAATGTTATTACGTAGCCATTGGGAATATATTTTTTGATGCCTTTAGAATGGTTTTATTGAAGTGTTGTATTGCTTTGTTGAGAGAAGTAAAGTTCGCTGTTTGGAAGGATTGCAGTTCTTGTTCTATAAAATCAGTGGAAGCTTCCCACCTTCCGTTCTTACAGTTAGTGCAAGTTCTTTTAAAGGATTTACGTGTGGGGTGTTTATGTTGAATTGTAATTAGTATTGGGATATGATCCAAGGATAAAGCTTGAAAGGTTTGCCATGTTTTGGTAACCTGGATTTGGAGGGAAAGAAAAGGACATGTCGGGGATGTGGGGTTCTTATGGGGAAGAAAAGGACACATCGGGGATGTGGGGTTCTTATGGGGAAGAAAAGGACACATCGGGGATGTGGGGTTCTTATGGGGAAGAAAAGGACACATGGGATGTGGGGTTCTTATGGGGAAGAAAAGGACACATCGGGGATGTGGGGTTCTTATGGGGAAGAAAAGGACACATCGGGATGTGGGGTTCTGATTATGTTGGAATGGTTGTCGAGTACTTTGGTTTATTATGTATCAATAAAATTGTTAAATAACAATATAACCAAGACACATCGGGGATGTGGGGTTCTTATGGGGAAGAAAAGGACACATCGGGGATGTGGGGTTCTTATGGGGAAGAAAAGGACACATCGGGGATGTGGGGTTCTTATGGGGAAGAAAAGGACACATCAGGGATGTGGGGTTCTTATGGGGAAGAAAAGGACACATCGGGGATGTGGGGTTCTTATGGGGAAGAAAAGGACACATCAGGGATGTGGGGTTCTGATTATGTTGGAATGGTTGTCGAGTACTTTGGTTTATTACATACCATTAATATAATTGTTAAATAACAATATAACCAAGATTATAAACTATTTCATTACTATAATTTGAATGTACTATTCAAAGAATAATTGTTATAAATTTTAGTAGTACTGTTTACATCAACACTCGTGGCTTCAGCACTACCAACATCAGTCCTTATTATTATAAATATCACTACGAGAATGAAACCAGGACAATGACTATTTGAATACTAAAATTGGGATGCATTATTTAAAGTTTACCTTATCAATAATAGCACCTTTATCAACATCACCAGTGGCTCTAGCACTACCACCATCAGTCTTATCACTATAAATATTAATTATCATTATTTTTATTCTTATTATTTAAAAAATATTATTATTATTATTTGATATTAATATCATCTTCATCTCTTACTGCTATTTTAATCTTACTATCTCCCATTATTATTATCACCATTATTATTGTCATTTGTTGTAGATATCCTTTTTTCTCTTCTTCTTTTATGTTGTGAGGTTCAAATAGCCATCTCCCAAGAACCTTGTTTAGGTCTTCTGCATGTGGTCTTTGGAGATCAATGGAGTTATTTCTAAGATCTTCATATTCTGGGCAGACACAAATGAAGTGTGTCAGCTCTTCCTCAACACCACACATGTCACAGTTGATTTCATCATTTGAGAACCTGTTTCTCCATTTTAGGCGGGCCCGGTCACCCCACCCGACGCTACTCTTAAAAAAAAATAATGAATAAAAAAAAACGAGCACCAGCGGTCTCTTTAGGAAAAAAAAGTTACAGCCTCTCAAAGTTATTAAAACTCTCATAGACTTTTCATTTTTGTCCTCCAGGTTAGTCTCATTTTTAGGCTCTCTTAGTTCAGGTTAAATGTTTTGTGTTAAGTACTATCACAGAGGAATATATATAGCATCCAGGCGGGGTGACCCTGGGCCCCCCTTTTTAGAGGGATTCGTCCACTCTAAATAAAATAAAAAAATTAAAAAATTAAAAATATTTTTTTCGCTCATAAATGCCTTTCAATAGAATTATATATTTATATATTATAAATTCAATTTTATATTTAATTTTTACTTATCAGCGTCGGGTGGGTGACCGGGCCACCTCTTAGGGGTGAATCGGTCCACTGTAAATAAAATAAAAAAATACAAAGAAGATTTTTTTTTATTTTTTTCGCTCATTTAATAGCCACGCGGTAGTACTTCAAGTTTTATTTAGATCAATCTTTAAATTCTAGAGATTTTTTATTTTTAAATAATATAATAAATTAGGGTACAATATGCCCTTCAAGAATTTCACTTTTGAAAAATGTGGTTTTTTACTTTGTTATAAATAAAAAATTGTGGAGGACAGATTTTAATTATTTTTCAGTGTATACACTCGAGTATGTTAAGCTTTAAACTGGCAAAGTAAAATTTTTGTTTCCAAACAGTGCATAGTGTTTAAATCGCTGCTAACTTGTCCCAATTCACCCCACATAAAAATGATGATGGGTGAATTGGGCCACCATTGTTTTATTTTATGAATTTTAATTGAACATTTTTATTACACTATAGCTAATTTTTAAATATAATAAACAGTTACTTATATTAGGCAAAAATTAAAATCAAAAAAATGAAATTTATATAAAAAATTGAATTGCAAAAAGTGTCAAAATTTTTCCCATGAATGGGGTAAATTGGGGCCACCACATTTTTATTCTTAATTTATGTCATTATTGATATTTTTAATTACTTATTGACTAATTTATTTTCAGAAAGATTTTAGATCAACTACTAGATATTTTACCCTAATTTTTAATATAACTAAACAATTACTATAGCGTCGGGCCGGGGTGACTTGGACCACTTTACGTATAACTTCGTCTCCCGACTTTCCCCTAATGTACTTTTTGGAATTTTTTTTCTGAAATTCAAGGCCATATAGTAGGTAAAAGCATATCAAATAAAATTAATAATTAAAAAAAATAATAAATAGTTTTTATTAAGTTTAAATAAAGCTCATTCATCCTGACCTTGGAGGGGTGATCGGACCACCATTGAGGGGCGAATCGGACCATCTGTTTAAATTCCTGTTTTACGTATAAATTCAATTTTATATTTTAATTTTTTACTTAATAAATAATTGTTTATCATATTAAAATTAGTAATGTAAGGTAATAAAAATGGCAATAATGATACATAAAATAAGAAATAAAAATAAGGTGGTCCGAAATTCACCCCTTTCCGCTCAAAAATTTTTATTTTCATTTTTACTTAATATAGTAACTAATTTATTATATTTAAATTAAATTATAACAAATAAAATGTCAATCAATAATGACGTAAATACAAAAACAATGGTGGGTCCGATTCCACCCTTTCATCATTTTTACAGCAGGGTGAATCGACCAAGTTTGGCCCCCGTGATTTTTTGCACTTAATACTGTTTTGAACAATAAAATTTACTTTGCCAGTTAAAAGCTAACATAATTCAATTTATTACACTGAAAAAAAATAATTAAAATCCATCACAATTTTCATTTTAATAACAGTTAAAAAAACTCACATTTTTCAAAAGTGAAATTCTAATTGAAGGGCATTTTGTACCCAAATTATTATATTATTTAAATATAGAAAACTCTCTAGAATTAAAGAATCTAAATAAAACTTGTAGTACTACCCCATCGCGTGGTTAAATGAGCGAAAAAAAAAAACACAAAAAATTTTATTTTTATTTATTTACAGTCGGACTGAATCCCCCTCTAAAAGAGGTGGGCCTGGTCACCCCGCCCGCAACGCTAATTAATGTAAAAAAATTTTTAAAAAAAAAATAAAGTAAAAAAAATTTTGAATTTTTAAAAATATTATAAAAAAAAAAAAGAGGAATTTAACAGATGGCCGCAATTCACCCACAATGGTGGTCCGATTCACCCGTTCAAGGTGAGTCTAAATGAGCTTTATTTAACTTTAATAAAACTATTATTAATTAGAATTAGCTATATTATTATTTTTTGTTGTGCTTATACGCTACTAAAAAGAATAAAATTTTCAGTAAAAAACAAAAATTACAAAAAGTGTATTAAGGGAAAGTGGGGAGACGAAGTAATACCTAAAGTGGCCCACGTCACCCGCCTGATGCTAATTTACTTAACGAAATTCCTCATAACCTGAATTTAGAAATGGCCCCAAAAACGAACAAGAAGGGCCCAGGAATCTTTTGGTAATATAGTGCAGAGGAGGGGTGTCTCACTCATCCCCCATTTTTATAAAAAAGAATAGGATATTGATCAGCATTTAATATAATAAAGAAAATGAAAATGAAATCATCTGCTCTCTTTTAAGAAAAAAAGTTATAGCCTTTCAAAGTTGTTAAAAGATCCCAATGGATTAAAAATAAAAATAATTAAATCAAATATATGGCGTCAGGCGGGGTGAACCGGGCCCCGGCTTTTTTAGAGGGTTGATTCGGTCCACTCTAAATAAAAAATAATAATAAAAAAAAATTTCGCTCATTTAATAGCCACCCGGTAGATACACATTTTTTAATTTAGATCATCTTTAATTCTAGAAAGTTTTTATATTTGTTAAAAAATATAATAAATTAGGGTACAAATGCCCTTCAATAGAATTTCACTTTTCAAAAATGTGAGTTTTTTTTAACTTCGTTATAAAATGGAAAATTGTGGATGGGAATTTTAATTTTTTTTTCAGTGTATACACTCGAGTGTGTTGCTTTAAAATGGCAAAGTAAATTTTTGTTCCAAACAGTATTAGTGGCAAAATCACGGGGCCTAACTTTGGGGTTTCCCCCCCCCCCCCCGCCCAAAAAAAAAAACTATTTTTTTTGGGGGGGGGCCCCCCCCCCCCCGCAAAAAAAGAAAAATTTTTTTTTGGGAAAAAAAAAAATTTGAATAGGGGTGGGAAAATTTCGGACCACCCATTGTTTTTCGTAATTTACGTATTATTATTGTAACATTTTTATTATATATAATTATTTTAGATATAATACATAGTTACTTATATTAAGTGAAAAATTAAAATATGAAAATGTGAAAATTCAGAGAAATGCCTTGATTTTTTAATTCGAAGAAGGATGAATCATTCCTCTTACATTTATTTTATTTTTGTATGCATTATTGACATTTTTTATTACTTATTACGAATTTTAATGATGATAAATAATTATTTATTAAGTAAAAATTAAAATATAAAATTGAATTTAATACGTAAAAGAGGAATTTAACAGATGGTCCGATTCACCATCAAATGGTGGTCGATTCAAAGCCCCTCCACGGTCCAGGCTGAAGGAGCTTTAATTAAAAACTTTAAATAAAACTTTTATTATTAGATTTACGATTATTATTTTTTTGTGTGCTTATTAACCTACTATATGGCCTTGAATTTCAGAAAAAAACATTCCAAAAAGTGCATTAGGGGAAGTCGGGAAGATGAAGATTATACCTATAAGTGGTTCCTAGTTAATGTGCAAACTAAAATACTACAAAAAAATAATAATGAACCTTAAATAAAACGAAAATGATTTAAGTCTTAAAGAAAAAATTAGAGCCTCTCAAATTTAAAATTTTCCTATATGGCCTTTTTCTTGTAAAAAATTTAGTGGGCAATCCATGCTCGTTTTATGGCCACTCAAGTTCAGTTATAATAAAGATTTGTTAATTCTACAGAGATTTTCTCTGTGTATACCTAATAAGACTTTCATAACCGGAACTAAGTGGGTGTACTAAGTCCTGGATGGACACAAAGGAAAATGATAAATGAGTTTAATGTACAATATACAGAACGGCATACTGTATTTCATAAAGAGCAACGATTTTCATTATTCTTCATTATGATTTTTTTTAGAGTATACCCTGTGAATTTCATAAAAATCGGGGATGACACCCCTCTGCACTACTATTACCGACTTTTTTTTATAAGTTATATATATATATTTTCAATTTGAAGAGGCTGTAACTTTTTCCCTAAAGACTAAAGTCATTTTTAAGCTTCATTATTATTTTTATTGAGAGTATATCCTGTGATTTAATTTTTTTTATAATCCTATGGGATTTTTAACAACTTCATGATGCTGTAACTTTTTTTCGTAAGAAGAGCCATTTTTCGTTTTCATTTACAGACTCTTCTTTTTTTTCGTACAGATAGGTGAGGTGTTTATCTTCACATTCTATTACTTGAAACTATAATCTTTAATTTACAAAGAGACGTTTCAGTACTACTTACGAGTGTTATTAACCGTTTAGCCTATTTTCATTAACTGCATAACTTTCTAAAATAAAAATACTGAAATATACCATTCCGAAAAGTTTTATAACTAATTCGCCGCGTTTTATTATGTTATAACACTAATCGATGATTGTTTTGATAATTCCGATTATTTATATATCAATACAAAATAATTTTCATTTGTTTAAATTTTTTACGCTTATCAATCTGATTCAATTAAACTATAGTGGAATTATAATTGGATTGTATGTGTCAATTTAGTTAATTAAAATAAAAAATACGGTGTTTTTAAATAATATTTTTTCATACTTTGGAATATACAAAAAATAATAATGCTCTATATATATATAATATATAATATATATATATATATATATATAATATATATATATATATATATAATATATATTATAATATATATATATATATAATATATATATATATTATATATATATTATATATTATATATATATATATATATATATATTATAATATATATATATTATATATATATAGTATATATATATATTATAATATTATATTATATATATATATATACATATAATATATATATTATATATATATATATAATATATATATAGTTATATATATATATATATATATATATATTATATATATATATATATTATATTATATATATAATATATATATATTATATAGATGAGAGAGAGAGAGAGAAAGAGAGAGCAGAGGAGAGAGAGTTAGGCCTACGCCCAGAGTATAAATCGTTCTTACGTAAACTTTTACATAATGTACGTATATCCATATAGGTTAGGTTAAGGCCTACGTGCATAATATATATATATATTATATATATATATATATATATATATAATTATAATATATTTATATATTATTTATATATATATATTATATTATATATATAATATATATATATAATTTATTGATATTATTATACATTATATATATAGACATCCGGCATTCACAGTTCTACATACACGTATCACAGTTAAATTAGTATTTTCTAACCATGATATGTACGCATATAACCCGCCGCGCGCGGAAATCCTGGACGTGGTATCGACTCACGCGGAGGCACCGCGTTTCGAGAGTAAAAATATTATATAATGCTAACGTCTCTGCAGCGGAACGAAGAAAAGTGCTGAAGAGGTTTAGATGTTGGATGAGACTTGCAAGATCGAAGACTAAACTAATATAAATTACGTTAACTAAATATTTTTAAATTATACTTGTCGCTTCATTCTATACAGTAAATTTGAATATAAAGCATATACGATTACACTCTGGTTGCATGAAAGTGCCCTGAAGCTAAGAAACTGGTAATGTTAAAGTAATATTAACGTCCTCTTCTTTATTCTATCATATTCCGATTAAATAAATTAAAATACTAATAATAATAAAATTAAAGATTTAATTTTCATCATTTTATTATCACTATATAAGAAAAAACGGAAATCCATTATTAATTTTTAAAGAAAACTAAACACGTAGTATATTGTATGTCCATTGATAGTGATAATTAATATTCGTTCTAGCACTTGTTTCGGTGTAAATACATAGATTACACCATGTGCTATATTAAGTCATCGAGTATGTCAACATCGGCAGAAACCAGTTTTCATTTGAATTTTCTGATATTGCAAACTTCTTTGAGTAATAACAGAGGCACGATTTGATGAGTAAAGGTAACTTGATGAGTAAATGTAAAAATAGTACATATGAGTGTTGAAGGAAATACTTATCGCAAAAGTGTTGATTGAATCCAGGGTTTAATATTTGACACACGATTGAGAGCACAACGTCTATTCTTTTAGAACCACTTACGCTGTCTTCCCAGTTAGATATTTCACTACTGCGTTGATCCATCGAGATCACAATAACAACTTATTCACATCTGATTAACATATTGATACTTCAGCTCGCTGCGTGGTCGATAAATCTATATTGAGATAGATCCACAAGCACAAACGAATGAACGGTCTAATTTATTTGACCTCTAGTCATAGCAGGTAATTAATTATTTAAAGTTACACACCATAGTGGGTGCACTATTGCTAGTTTAGCTTTCACGGGTCATATTAAATATAATAATGACACTTCGTTAGGAATAACGAAAGTCGCGTGAGGATGTCAACAACCCAGCGTATAGAGAAATCAGTCTAGCTTTCGTGGTCATGCGCGAACCCACTTCTTCAGGACTGAAAATAGCACAGAATGGTGAGGGCGGAAAAGATAATCCTACTCTGGAACGATAAATAGAAGAATTCGTGCACTAAAACAATCCTTAAAGGTTATATGATGATTTCTTCTTGTGCTATGCACACATCATAACGAATGTCTATTTTAGATAAACAAGAGTACTTCCGAACGATGGTGAGCTACGAACGAGAGCACATATCGAGATTCATGAGAGTGTAATATGCATGATTCTCGGTATAAACGTGCAGACGAACAATATACTCATTAAAAAATCAGAGAGTGTCTCTTATTTTGTAAGATTATGTAATATTCACAAATATCAAGAGAGGAGTAATCTATACAGCGCGAAATAATGATATATTGTAGCATAAGCCAAGAAAAAAAATATAAAAAAAAAAAACCAAAAAAAAAAAAAAAAGAGTTAATAATAATAATAATAATAAATATAATATAATAATAATATAATAATAATAATAATAATAATAATAATAATAATAATAATAATAATAATAATAACAATAATAATAATAATAATCAATGTTCATCACATACATATAGTTTTTACATAGGCTTAAGATCTAAAAACGCTAAATCTTTACACTGAAAACCAATCATTTTTGTCGTTATATCTAAGATATTTTTTCACTTCATCGATACCATCATTGAGTACATATGTTAAAAGTTCACGTTCAGACACTAAAATTTGTTTACTAGATAGATCCTTGTGGTAAGCATGTTCGTTCCATTGTTTTCTAAATAGATAGATGAGTTTCTGTACATCTATAGAATTTAAGAAGCATTCAATGATATTCTCAGAATCATCAACCAGCGTTTTCTTGAATGCGTAATATTCCTGATACAACATGTAATGTGCAAGAGTTACATAATTAGACAGCATTTCCAAATTTCTTAGTTGTTGCGTATTACCTCCTACAAACCTCGTAGATATTTATCTGTTTTATGCCAGAAATAAGATTCCTACGAAGCTGTAAGGTTTTAAATATAGCCTGTGTCTTATCACATCTTCCTATACTCGAAACCTCCAATCGGTGTGAAATTATAGCCTTAGAAAAAGAGATAGTAAGATGACTAACTTTATGACATCCTCTTTCTGGTAATAATCGTTTCGGTGAGTCTACTAAAACCTCGGTAGAGTTAGAGTACACCTTAACCTATTCTGTCAGCGTGACGACATATACAAGAGTAGTTCCATCTGTACTCATAAAATACGCCGTGTTTACTGTGGTATATATCAGATTTGATTATATATCTATCCTGTTGAAAAATCAGAACCATTCGTGTTCTCATTTAATCATTAGATTCGCACCCACACCTCTCCTCTTATAGGGATTCGAGTTAACCATATTACTTCGAGTGTTATTTATGATTAAGTATATTTGTAAATAGAGGTATATCTTGTTAAAGACGCAACATATATTCTATATGAACTTAGTTGTTAAATTGTTATCACTTTTTGAGAGAGTTGTTTACGTAGGTTTTTAAGAGTAGACTGAGACATCAAACCTCTAATTTGTCCTGGTTTCAAATTTGATGCCAGCAACGATAATTTTATGAAGTAAAAAAGCCTGGAATATGAGAAATAGATATCACTCCAATGTTAAGGATGATTCGCAAACACAAGCCGTACTAGGAAAGGTATACTCCTGGTATTGTGTTACATAAGGTGTTAGTCTTTCACTCTATTTAGGCCTTTACGTTCACTGTATATCAATGTTTTGTTATTGTATTTTCGTGTTTATCATTCATAGCTATCTACATATAGGGTTACAACACTAATAAACAGCTAAATTGAGGAACTAAGGAAACTGTTATAAAAATTATCTTTATCTTAACTTACGATAAATCGGTTTTTCCAATTCACCCACGAGGAGTACATAATATCTTCTCTATTTAGGGCTAATTATTCTACGGAAATTCTCTACATATACTACAATAGTGGTAATGTATCTAAGAGGTTAATACAATATCTTCCGATATGATTCCCTACTTTCTCTCTGTACATCTTTGCATTATGTTATCGTTGCTTATCAGCAAACAGGTTAAAGATCTGTAATATGATGAGGTGTAACACAAGAAAATTGTGTTTGACAAATTATGATTATTTTATTCAATACAGTAGTCATATGAGTGTAAATTAGATGTTGGAGGCTCAGATATAAGAAATTAAAAAGCTTCATATATAAATTTTATTACTATACTTGACACGTTTTGTGATTTTTGTCTCATAGTGTGATAGTATTTTTCTAGTATCTAGTGGTCTATTATTGATTGTATATTATGATATGATACAAGTATATGTTATTTTTATTTAAAATAGATTTTCTGTTATGAGATTATTTTTTATTATCGATAATTTTAATTGATCAGTGTGATACAAATAATTCTCTAGTTTCTTGAGTGAATACTTTGTCTTTTTTTTTATATATATTTATTATATAATTTTCTACCTGAATAAAACCCACACGTTATTAACTAGATATGAGTTCCCAAATTGTCTTAGGGTGCGCGTTAAGAAACAAAATTATCTATAGTATTTACTTTAAGACTATATTATATATACATATATATACAGTTTTTTGTGTGAATGAATCGTATGTTTAGCCAGGATACTCCACTAATACCAAATGAATGTAATTAGTAATAATGGTAGGTTGAAATGAAGGTTTTACGATAAATATTGAAAATAAGGAAATTGTTCGTTATATATGATTCATAGATAATTTATTAGTAGATTAATATATTATATAGTATATATAATCCAAAGGTCTTTTAAATTTAAGCTGCCCCTATTTGGGAAGCTGGGCGAATGCTGCCACGATGCGCCGTAGTTAGTGTGTCTAGGTGGTCGTAGAGTATCATATATATTATATATATTGTGTCATACCATCTCACCGCTCAGTTGAACGTTAGGTTATATATAGATTGTATATAGTAGTATATATATATAATAATATATTATAATATATATATGATATATATATATATATATATATATATATATAATATATATATATTTATATATATTATATGACTTGAAAGCTGGGCTGTGGAGCCAGCAAATTTTTTTTGCCCTCTCCAGCTCTGAAGCCTGCTGTTATTCTAAAATATGCGGCTCCACTATTTTAAAATTGAACAGCTCCAGCTTCAAACAAATTTGTTTTACTGTAATAAATATTTTTTTATCAGACTCAGGCCTCTGCTTCATCCGTAAATTTTTTTTTTGCTCCGGATGGATATTATATAGTGTATCATGACCAAGCCTAACGGGCAGTTTTGTAGTTATTAAAGTTAACCTGGGTTTACCAAAGATTATTTTATTGCTTAATTAAATGACTAGTAGTTTACAATTAGTGTATAGCTATAATTTTTTTTATTTTTTAACTGACTTAAATTCTTATCCTTTCCAATTTGTAAATGGTATTGACAACCTTTGTTTGTGGTTGTTTGACCTTGTAAGTTTAACCTACATGTGTAATTTGCATGTTGCATGGGTATTTTGGTTACTATGTACTTTAATTATTTTGACTTGGACTGCTTCAATATGTCTGTGTGGCCTCTTAATGTCCTTATTTTTCTTATGATCCACCAAAAACCTTTCGGTACTGATTCCTACTCTTCGGTCCTGGTTGAAGCCATAGGGGTTTATCAAGACTGTCCCCAGTCAAAATGGAATTTTACCATTTACCTTAAGTTCCTTGTCCTAGATTTGGATGCAGCAATAATCAGTGTTTCTTTCAGGCATACCTCCGAGGGGGCTTTGCCCCCCTGGAGACAATCAAGTGCCCCCCCCCCCGGAGAAAATCGAGCATGAATTAATTTTTGCCGTAAATTACAAAATAAAGCAAATAAACATAAGTATGTTTAAAATGTGTATATTAAATAAGGCGATAAATAATAAAATTCAGTCCAGAATGCATGGAAACATGCTACGATATGGCCATAAAATAGCAAAGTTGTTAATTCTGACTTCTGAGAAAATGGGTATTGCTATAGAAATTTCTTTCGGAAAAGGTCCTATTAGTTAAGGAGTGTCGTAGTTAATATATATTTATTAGTGTTTTTTTCTCCTATATATATATATATATATATATAATATATATAATATATATAATATTATATATATTTATATATATATAATATAATATATATATATATATATATATTAATATATATATATATATATATATATATATTAATATATATATATATATATATATATATATATAGTATATATAATATGAAGCAAAATAAAAGCTGTTAAGTTTTAAAATTAATACATAGAATCATGCGTCTGCAGCGAGCTTTTTTATAAGTGGTAATATTTAATATCAAAGGGACACAAGGCTCGCGGAGTGGTAAGATTGGTCTCCTATATATGAGGTCAGTGCTGAGAAAAATTAGTGAGATATATAGGACAGTATGAGACACAAGAAACACCACCCAGCGACGCCCGTCTTGGTAAAAAAATAATTATTAATTTTAATATACAATTATTTAAAAAAAAATATAGTAATGCATAACCATGTTTAATCACACTCACAGGGGACTTGATATTACTACGTGAGCTATTATGAACGTGAGTTACAATGGGGCAGACCTATTTAGGGCCTGATATCTCACTCCGCAGAGTATACAGTGCTATTGGACTAGCGAGAGCGATAAAGGTCAGTTAGGACGGGTGATCCGTACGCTGATCAATAGGACCCATGTGACATGAACGCTTTATGAGTACCAGTAACCGAACTAGATTGTATATGTACATATCTGAGTGATGTCCGGAGGTATCAGAAGTGCGTCGACGGACTTAATATATATTATATATATAGTATTATATGTATACTATTATATAGTACTTATTCTCTCGTTCTTCAAGCTGTTCTGTACTCTTCACTCACTACTCCGGCAATACTGTTATTGCACTCACACAATTGCGCGAATGAAGAGCAGTTGATCATAAAAGACACAATGCCAGGTGACTCGACAGGAGAAGTATGAGATCAAAGATCGACACGATGAAAGACTGGCCACTACCACTCTACTGCGGAGCTTACCGCTTCTGAGTACGCCTACATATATTAGATAAGGCACGGACGTGCTGAGATCGTCTCAGCGATTCAAGTTCAAGAACTGTGCTTACTACGAAGTTGACATCACGGATCTTGGACGGATCCTTGCTACGATTTTATACTCAGTGTATTATTCGTCCAAGGGATTAAAAAAAGAAAATAATCGCGTTTATTTTTTTTCTGTTGGCGAAAGTGGATGTAAAATTTTCAGGGCATTATGTAAGTCTTCGAGTAAGATGCAATCTTTTTTTACTATCGGATTAATTTTGGTGTATATCAAAAGACAAATGTTTTTAAAAAAATTGTTCGAAAATAATTTTTTTTTTTGATAAATTTGTTCCAAGAAACAAATCAGAAACTAATGCATATACAAAAAATAATCTAAGTAACAAAATGTGCATCTCCTCTGCCTAAAGATAAGCTCTGAAAATTTCATCTACTTCGCCCGAATAGAAAAACAAATTATTAGCAATTTTGACCATTTCAAAATTTGAAAGAAATCGTGGGTTTAGGAAATATGGAACATATCGGCTGAGCACCAGAAACTCAAAAAATCGAAAAAGTACTTCTGTACTATTTTAGATATGGACCTATCTATGCATATTTCAAGTTTGGAAGCTCATCTATCACGTGCGGTGCCTTAGTCTTGATGGTCTATCTGGAAAAAACATCATAGGCAGTTTGATAACCGAAGAATGTCAAATAATTCACATGAAAATGGAAATTGAAAATTTGAAAGAGATACAGACACAGAAAACACCGGAAATCAAACGTTTTTGAGGGCAAAAAAAGCTACAATTTTGGTGTTTTTAGTCAAAATCAATAAAATTCCGAATTTTATGTCCCATTTTTAGGTGGGCTGAAAATGGACCCGAAAATAGGCCCAAATTGGTTCTTGCCCTTAAAACATAAAACATGGAGAAACGATCAGAGTGATAGGTCGAATTACAAGCAGCAAGACACTGCCGGTGAAACTTCTGTTATGTTGAATGAGGCGCGGAACTCGTGGAAGTTTTTGAAGGAAAGAGTTGAAAACATTGAAAAACATGTTTAGAGTTTAGTGGAGGATAAAAATCCTGTAGAAACGTTCTTGTCAATTTTTTAAAATACCCAATGGAAAAGCAGAAAGTATTTGCAAATGCTATTCATAAGGAGCTGACTGATTTTTTAATTTAAATTATGACAACATTATTACTTTTTGAATTTGAATGGTGCTTCTAATATGCTGAAAAAAGTTGGAGATGGTAAAACAAAAGGCTTTCAGAAAGAGGCAAAACAAAGAAGTTCTCTATTTACACTGTAGAGCACAAGCACATATATCGTTCCTGACAGCAGCCTCCTGCAGGAATAAAATCAGAAGGTTAAAAGTTTTTTTTATATTTTGAAAGACATTTACAAACTGTTTAGCAAGTCGCCAAAAAAAGAAAATATTTTGCCTGAAATTCAATCATTAATCAATGAACCAATCCCTCAAGATTCCAGAATGCATTGAAGTGAGATGGTTTATCTCATTATAAGATAGTGGGAATGCCGTTTCAGGCTTAAAGTCAATTTAGATGCTTTGTGAAGGCAATATCCCACATAAAGAAGGGGACGTACTTTGCATTACTTGCAAGGGGCGCATCTTTGCTGGGAAATAGAAATGAAAGTTTCCTTTCACCTGTTAGTGTAATGTGAATGAACTCCTGTTAGTGGCACTCTCTCTTATTCTTTAAGGCAATGCTTTGCAAAAGAAAGACTTTAGTATGACCAAAGTCATTCCCTAATTACCCCCGTTAAGATTACTGGAGACAAAATTGCAACCTGTTCAAAATATTGCAAATCAGTGTGGCAGACGTAATAGTGACTTAAAACAAGAATATAAAAAAAAAACGTTCGGTGTGGAAATAATGGAGGACCGTTTGCATCTGAAGTGCGCCTGATTGCTGATGAAGATAAGAACAATGCATTTAAAGGGATGAAAAAATACTGCGATAGTGTAATCGAAAGAAAATTGAAGAAAAGGTTCCGACAATCAATTGATATAATGATATTTGCTAGTCCGCTTTCAGGCTTTTCCAGTCAATTAAACAAATTCGAATATTTAAGTGTAGAGCAAATTTGGTGACAAATTTTCCGATGTTTAATTATGCCGGAAGTGGTGTACTAGCTGACCTGAAAATCTACATTTTTTATGAGTCAATCCGATGCTCGAAAAAAGCGAAATATGTTAGAAGCAGTAAAGCCCATTGTCGAAAATATTGGATGCGGACGTGGGATATTGCGAGTTACAAAAGCTCTGTAAAATCTTTCTTGTCATTCCTGTAAACGAATAGCCTCGGTTAAAAATATAGTACAGTACTTATGAACCGAATACTAATAAGACAAGAATAGAAATGCTCCAGAAACCTTAAATCATTGTATGATGATAAGCATCGAGGGGTCTGAGAATCCAACTGAAGGGATTTTCTAAAAAAAACAATAACAGTAGACTTGTATGCGACGAAGAAAACTCGTCGTAAACGATTCCTTTGAAACTTACTTCTGTAAATACAATAATACCCCCTACCTTACTAGGTTACTAATCGGGGGATACGGCTATCGAAAGTGTTATATTAATATATATATATATATATATATATATATATAAATATATATATTATCTAATATTATATATAATATATTTATTATATATATATATTATAATATATATAACTATATAAATACTATAATAATAAATATATATGTTTTTTTACCCAAAATCTATTTCCTTATTTTAAAGAGTCATATTACTCAATATATATATAAATATATATATATATATATATATTATATATATATATATTAGTTATATATATATATTAAAACAAAAAAAAATAAATTATTATATATATATATATAGTTAGTGTATATTAACTTGAAGCTCTGCTGTAATAATTGTTAGTCAGGCAGAACTTCTTTTGTAAGGATGTTAAACACAGGAGTTAGTTGATCATATAATTGCAGTTTTTACAAGCAAGTAGCCTGAAGCTTGAA
>JABUQX010038987.1:0-22500 GCA_015478945.1 Trachelipus rathkii
ATATATATATTATATATATATATTATTATATATATATATAGTATATATTATATTATTATATATATATATATATATTATATATAGTGATATAATATATAATTTATTATATTAGGACTATAGTTTGTAGATTGTGATCAGTAACTTTGCGAGGTTTTCTATGCGAGTACGTTGAGCCAAGTTTCTTGCGTTTAGAGTCGCCATTAGGGTCGAGACTCTCTCTCTTCTCTCTCTCTCTCTCTTCTCTCTCTATATACTTTATATGAAGCTATATAATTATTTTATATAATATTTTCTATATAGTTATCATATATATATATATATAGTATATTATAGTATAATAATATAGGTAATATAATATTAACTATAATAATTATTATTTATATACATTATATATATGATATTTAGTATATATATATATATTATATATATTAATAATATAATTAGTATATTTATATATAACTATATATATATATATTATATATATATTTTATATATATATATATATAATATATATTTATATATGATATATTATATTTTAATCACTACTTATTTCGTTTTTCAGATAATTTTTTCTTTAATTTTTGTTATTATTTGGTTTTATTTTATACTAAGTTATTAAATTTAGTTGTTAGGTTAGGTTAGTACGTTAAGTTGAACCTTAGGCGCTAACCTACCTAACCTAACTTAAATCTTAACTTAACTTAACCTTCGTCAAGAGCTTTTACAAATACTTTCATCAAACCAAGTTGATAAATTGTGTCAAAAGTGGAGAAAGACAAACTTGCGGATTCACCATCTTCTTCCCTGAACTTTGGTTAAGGATAATCATTTTGGCCACTTTTTCTGAATGTATGTGATTTTTTCTGTTCTTGGCTGTGACCAATTTTTGCAGAGCGATGCATAGTTCAGAATTGTTCGTGTAAGTAGCAGTTATACACCTGTTAATGTATTAGTCATGATGTATACACCTCACCTTAAAGTTGCATTTAAATACTTTAAAGTACAGTGTATATACGTTTAACTGATATTGAATATCATAAACTTCGGTATTCCTTGGATTTATTCTTATTCGCAGAATATGCTTCATGGACTCACGGATCTTACACTTTTAATAATAAGGAGCAGCACTGCAATGAGACTACGTTTGAGGAAAACTAATAAACTTAGAGCGTCAACTCTGTGATTTATGCTTCTGTAGTCAAAATGCCTGTCCCAAATAGGCTTCATTTAACATAACACAGCAATTATCAATTTCCATCTTTCTGCGAAAGTAGTTGCCAAAAGACTGTCTGCTGTCGTGATCTGAAATGGAAATAGGATTGTGTTGCCATTTCTCTGTTATATATCAGTTTAATCTTTATTGTGTTTAGCTAAGCGGAATTCTATTAGTCTTGGCTTGTTTGGAGAGCTCTTGGATGTCTCCGTGACAATATGATCAGAGTTAGCTCCTCCTTGTGAGTTTCCAGTGGTTAGGTGTGCCACGGAGGCATGTCATATTGAGTGGGTTGCATTGGGGTTCTCTATTACTGAGCTAGGCATGATCTTGATCACATCTGTGGATGTAGTTCGTAGGGGAACTTTTCTTGGATCATCGTGGGGTCAATATATATCACTCTGAGTCAATCAGTAATAATTCATCGACTAAGGAAGAATTACTAATATGAATGTAGGAACTTGGACACATTGAGCGTGTGTAGGTAATTGGATACTATGGACACATAATGTATTGGATTTATAAGTTGAGATAGAGTAACCACTACACATTTCATCAAACTAGAAAGTAACAATCACCGTTACGTGATTGAATTTGTCGGTATCCGCCTAAAATCATAGAGTACAAAGCAAAATTTCTATACAAGCTACGTTGTTTATCCTTTTAAACCAGTTTTCTCCAGATTCCATGGAATCGAGAATTTGCTAGTATATAACTTATCCTGTCCCCTAACTTTACATCCAAATTACAATTCATGAAGCTGTCTTAACTATAATGTGATCAAAGCTACATTGATTTATGCTTGTTTTAATCATGTAAGTTCATCCACACACATAAACAAAATAGGTTGAATTCTTATTTTTACACTGACCGTGGACATATAAGATCTATGACAGCAGTATATAGCTTGTTGCTAATACAAATTATACTTTATTATATGTTTTATATGCAAAAGTTTTAATAGATATTCGATATATGTTATTTATATATGTGATCCTCTTTTCTTCATTGTTTGTGTTTTTATGTTTTATATTTATTAGAATAATATATATATTTAATACTATATAGTATATATCATTATATTATATTTTATATTATATTATTATTACTATTTTTAGGGATAATTTTTTAGGGATATATAATATATATATAGCCAATTGTTATTTATGCTATTATATTATTATTTATATTACTTTTTAAATTATATATTTAAACAGTTTGTCAACCACCACTCCGGGCGTAAAGCCTATACAAGAGGATGGATTGTTGACACTCCTCAGAAGTACTATACATAACTTCATAAACGTCAAATTAACCAGATGAGCACATGTAACTCATGAGCTTTGAAAGTGCGGAGTGAGATCAAATTTCTTCAGCATGGAAACAAAGAAGATGGAAGAAAATTCCACCAGAACAGAAGTGGCTGGAAAAGAAGGAAGCACCGCAGCCGAACTAGCCTGGAGTTGCCAATGATCCACACTAGAATCTTATGCAGCTAGACGACCATGCCCTCTGTGCTACGAGGATCGTCGTAAAGGGTGTAGGTACGTAGCTTGTGAAGCTTCCGCTACGAGCAACCTGCTGCTGTCGGTAATCCAGTTATTAAAAGAGTAAAGCATCCTAACATCGCGACCGCATTAAAGATAGGAGGTAAGTGAAAGTGGAAAGTTACGGACAGTTTATAGTCTCCTTTGGCCTTTTGACGGCGACCTTCTGGTGCGCGGAAAAGCCACGGTGTGAAAGCCGAGCCCCGCCGCGGCAGATATGAGAACGAGTACTGTGGTTTGGCCCATATCAAGGGCGGATGGAAGGAACCTTGTTTTTATGAATGGCTGGAGCAACTGAGGAAGAGGAAGAAAAGAGTCTCGCAAGTCTAAAACAGACCCCCAGTGTTTACATTGTGAGGCTCTCCCTAATTTGCAACCGTTATTTGTTGATGTGAGGTTTCAAAGACTTTTTTGGCTATGTTTAATGACAAGGATGTTTAATTTTGTAATCAGGCAAATTCTTCCTCCTCCACACATTAGGATATAAGAATGTCTGGAAGGTGTTATTTGGAAGAGGGAATATATTGTATGAAGTTGGTTATAAAGAATTGAATATCCAGGTTGAGACGGATCCCACCCGGAAATCCACTATCCAGATTCAGCGAGAATAAATCGGAAAGAAGAATAAGACGAGAGGTAATTCTAGAAGAAAAAGAGGAGAGCAGAATTGAAATGAGTTTGAAGAATGAAGGGTAAGAGTCATTGGCATTACGAAGTGGATAGGAGTTAGATGATGCAGGTAGATGAAAGATTCCAATAATGAAAAATAAGAAATTAATATTAGGATAAGACGAAACCCTGAGAACAACCACAATTGCATGAAAAAAAAGAAGAAGTCGCTCCGTCAACAACAGCCGACATTGATCGATTTGAGAGAAAACTTAGAAATAATACAAGTGAGAGGAAACCCAAAGGAAAGGGAGCTTGGAGAGCCAGTGGCGCGTGCCAATACCCGTAGTCAACTGCTTTGGATAGTGTCAAGGCGCCACCTACGCAAGTACTCCATTAGTTCCTAAGGAGCGGAAAAACCAATGAAATCAGTAAGAATAGGAAAGTATGATCGTCCAGTTTAGACCTTCGAGTCAGCCGAAAAACCGTACTGCGATCGAGAGAAGGGTGAGGATGCAGATTATCCAGTGAATTGAATCTAAAGGAAATGAAGAGTTAGAAGGGAAGGGTTTCAAAAGATGCTTAGGGAGTAGAATTCATGGTCTTACAGCGGCCGCGATAGTTAGGAGAGAGGGATGGAGGTTACTGACTTTTCATCCCTTGTTGTGGGCATATATTCAAGGAATCCGGTTGGGGGACAGTGTTGCGTGTGGCCTGTCGCACTACTGAAAGGAAAGGTTAGTATTGAGACATAGAGAATTTAGTTGACCGAGGGGCGGGGTCAGCACGACGGAAGCACATTCCCGTCAAAAAGTGTGCTGGTAAGGAACGGGCCATCCTCGGGCCATTCCGGAAGAAAGGCCCGGTATTTCTAAAGTACGGAGTCCGTTAAGGGCCGCTCTATTTCATTATAGCTCGGCCGTTTCTCTTCCTTTCGGTCAAGTGTTCCTCCTTCAGAATGCCTCCTTAACGTAATTCAAATTTATGAAACAGATCCTTGAGAAATTTTTTCGTAAGAACATTGCTGGAAATGTGGTACCAATTTTAGGGGGCCGAAAATGTGGTAAAAAAAAAAAGAAAAAAAAAAAAAAAAAAAAATATATATGATATATATCTCAAAAACTACAGAAGCTATACAGCGAAAAAGGAATACATTTTTGAATCTGTAAAACTTTTAGATAGGAAAATGTAAAAAACACATAAAAAAATTAAAAAATTAGTTATGCTAATAATTATAGTAATACGATTAGAGAGCGCTACTTTAAGGAGACCTTTTATTGTTACTCTTAAAATAAATAGACTTCTATTAATTTTGCTTTTTTCTTTTACTAAAAGAAGAACCCCAAGGTATACCGGCAACCGATGGCAGGAGCGGGTCTCTCGGCCTTCGGGGAACTACGGGTAGGACTAATTCCCCCTCCTGGGGATGGGTCCTCGCCGGAAACCCCGCTCTTTGTATTTGGCCGTGTGCGCGGGGAAGGGTTCCTCCTCTGCCACCTTTCCCTATGCGAGGGTAGGAGACGTCCCTCTCCCCTGTGTTCGCCCGTAACGGCTCGTAAGCCCCCTTACATTAGCCTAGTTGTAAAATACTTACAAATAATATATATATATATTATGTCCTTGCTCCTAAAGAAAAAAAATAGCTTAGATATATTTTAATTTTTATTTATTTATTACTTTATTTATTTTTTTACATAATTTCTCTAAAGCATAAAAAGATTTATACAAGATTCCAAAATATGATATTCCGTTTATACGCATAGTGCTATTGTAGTTGTTTTGAAGGATATGATTTTGTTTTTATTTGTTTATATTATGTTTTAATTTTTATTTATTTTTTAACATTTTTCCGCCCAAATTTTGCCAGGATACCAACAATGTAATTACTCTTTTTTCCTGATTAACTATTGTAACGTTTTTTGAGATATTGATGAATATACGATATATATAGTTTATCAGCTTAAAACAAATATCACCTATATTATAGTAATAGTAATATATATATATATAGTAATTATATAGTAATAATATATATTATATATATACTATATATAAGTATATTAAATATTATATATATATAATAGTATATATAATTAATAATATAGTATATATATATATATATCTAATAATATATATATGGTTTATTTTTTCATTAAAAATATTCCTAGGTTTTAAATTTAAAGGTTTTTAGGCATTACTGAATAACTTTATACCTTCTTTCTCCTTTGGGATATTTTGATCATGCTTGTAATTCTGTCTGAGGTGTTGTTGCTTTTTTGTTTGGCTGTTGACTGTGTGTGCGTGTATGATGGCGGGATTTGCCACGGGCGTCAGGACCGCTTTCATTTGACTTTACCCAACAGTCTGCTTGCTACTGTAAAACGTTTACATCCGTGGAATATCCGCACCTTCTCTACATCTAACCCTAATCTTTTGCTCTGGTCTGAGACTCAGATGGCTAAGAATTATCCTCTAACTCCGGTTAATATATCAACTACTACAACTTATTTCTAAATTTCCGTCTGAAGGGTGGACGTATGTGCCTAATGTAAACATACCAGCTCCTGTAAACGATGGTCTCGAGAATCCCTGAGAGTCAATGCCCTAATTTGTTCGCCATTGTTTCTGTGTCTTAATATTATTCGTATTCCCTGTCTTACTACAATAGTCTTGTGCTTCTGCTACTCCGCTCACATCATATAACAGAAACAGATGTGTACATGACTGTTTCCTGCATGGCGTACTACTGTAATCATCTGATGGATCTGTTTATACCTCTTGCGTCATCCAAATACTGACAGGTTTCCTCTATTTCGGAGGGATTTCAGATGTACACAACCCACTGAATGGTTGGGGCCTCTTCATGCTGCATTTAGGCGGGAAGGAGAGCGCGAAATCATTCAGTATCTCACGACCCTCTGGAAGCAAACTATATTAAAGAGACAACAACACATTCTTCGGACTCTGTCGTCAAACCAAGATTCTTGACTTACTCTGTTGACCCGCTATGTATTCACGTCACTAAGTTTCCTTCTCTCTTTTATATAAAGATTCACCGAACTCCAAATTCCGCCCTATCGGTTTATAAATGCTACTTCACAGACCTTATTAATTCTCTTAATGTTATACTTTATCTCTACCATAACGAGCGGTCAGTGACGCTAACTCCTATCGTTTTTCTGGGACTTTTCCAAATCGGGGCTGGACATTGGGCGAGTGCGTTTGCTATCTACGTCTAACTACAAGTGGAGTGACTGTCTTGTTGTACCTTCTGTAAGACTTGCTTTTCGGAATTCTGCGCTTGGAAATGGGTGAGCTTGTATTATCTTGTCGATGGGATGAGTCTTAGGTTATATCTATCTTCCCGAACTAAATCTTTGTTCTCCTCAAAAGTCCATGGTTCGTTAGTCGTGCTTGTTCTCTTGTGCACGCATCTGTCAGTGCATAGCAGACAGTTGCGTGAATCCACGCGTCGGATGGTTAGAAATTCTATCTCCTATCAACTCTCGCTGATTTTCATTCCAGCTAGAAATCGGTGTGGCAGGGGGAGGATATCTTTTCGACGACTTAAAGCGGACTTTCATTTTAAATTCAACGAAGTGAGCTGATTCCTCCTTGTTCTCTCTACTGACAAATATTCTGGCCTCTTGCAATAAATATCTCTATACACTTCTGTAAATTTCATCTTTTCCTAGGCTTTATTCGTCGTGATGGTTCTGTTGCTAATATTTTGCCAACTTGTAAAAGGCCATTCTGCTTCCGTCCTCTTCTATTTTTGCGCTGCTCGCATGCTAGGAGCTCTCAGACGATTCCGGCAATTCCGTGCTTCCTGCATCTGTCTCCTCTCAGGTGTCCAATGCTTTTGCCTGTGATTGCATTTGATCGGGTGCATGGTGCTTTCTTTGTAATATCTATTATGAACGTTAGGAAGCCGGTTGGCCCGGATGGCATTCCTCCCATTTAGAGTTTTTGAGGAGTTGTGCATTCTCGTACTGACCTCATGCGCCGTCGGGTCAACGTATTATTTCCTCTTTATTGCCTTCAATTACGTAGCAGCTTTCCCTCAGTGGTTGGAAGCGTTTTTCTGCCATATGTCCAACCTACTTACGATCAAAAAGTGACCAGCCTGCTCTGACCTCCTTCCCAAACTATTGCGACTCAGAGCACAAGCTTCCCGACCTGTGGGCTACGAGGAGCTTTTTTGAACTACCTCTCTTCTCAACTGCTCACTTCTTTCAACCGTATCTCTGTGCGAATCTCATTCCCTTCTTTTCCGATCGTCCAGTAGCGTGCCCTTTTCCTTTCCCGGTCGTCGAGGTCCTACTTGGCGATTACTACTTTCCTGTTTAACAGCATTTATGTGCTTTTCCGCCTTCCGGAACTCCCGGTCGGTGCCCAACTTGCGTGGTGGCACTTGACAGATCCAAAGCATTTGACCGGGTTCCTCGGCCACAGTCACTTCTCTATGCTCTTTGAGCTCGCCAACCATTTTAATTACCCAAGCTCCCCTCTCTTTGGGTTTACTCCTTGCATACAGAATTATGCTTAACAAATTCAATATGTTCTAGCTTCCTCTTGATTGCTCAATATTCGACTCATACTCGCGCTGTTGTTGTGAGTTGGGGGCCGAACCTGTCTTCTTTTTTTCTGTCCAAGTAATAGTGGTGTTCTCAAAGGGTCTGTCTTGATCTCTTCTTACTTTATTTCCTCTGGCTTTTTATTAATGGAATCCCTTCTCACGCTGCAACATGAACTAACTACTAATCCACATCGTAATGCCGATGACTCGACTTCATTCTTGCAACTAATTTTCAGAGTGCTAGACTCATTCTTACTTCTCGAAAATATTGTTGGTGGAATGGGCCTTTTTCCGTCTTAACTCGTTTCCGATTCCTATTTCTTCTTGCTGATATTAAAGAACTGGACAGAATTTTCCCCGCCCGGGTGGGGTCGTCTCAAACTTGTGAAATATAAAAAAGCAAGGAATATCTATATAACTTCTATATGTATAATTTGCCGATGACGCTAATAGTGGTGTTTCATTGAGATACACTTCATACACAATGTACGTCTATACAAGAAACACCTTCTACATTCTACAACTGTTCCCCCCCCTATCTCTTTGAACGGTTCTCTCGTCTCTCTCCTGTTGACCTTAATCATTTAAATCCATAGAATGGTGCTTGGAAACCTCACATCACAACGGTGACTAGGGGGCGGCCTCAAGAAACTGGGAGTTCTGGTGTTAGCAACTGCGAGACCTGTCTTTTTTTCCTCTTCCAAGTTGCTCCAGCTATACAAGGTCTCATCCGCCCTTGTATGAGTACTGCTCTCATATCTGGGGGGCTCTGTTTTCACCGCGGCTTTTGGATAGGGTAGAGTCAAAGGCCAAAAGCTTGGATAAACTGTCCTGTTGTTTCTAGTCACTGACCTCCTTATCTTTGGCGGCGCGATGGTTGTGGTGCTGTTTATCTCTTTCTATTAGGTACGTAGCGTCAGTGCTCGAGGGAGCTTTCCAGCTCGCGTACCACCACCTTACGACGACCCAACGAAGCACAAGGGGTGGCGTGTGTCGGCACAGAGTTTTGGATATGTAGCACTCCAGACTGTTCGGCTGCGGTGCTTCCCTTCTTGTCCTGCACCTCTGTTCTGTGGAATTCTCTTCCATCTTCGTGTTTCCTGCTGAATTTTGAATTTAATCCCTCCACTTTAAAGCCTGCGTCTGTGCCTCATCTGCGTAATTTGCGTTAGATGAATATTTTAGACGTTCAACACCCCCTCCTTGATAGGGCTCTGCCCGTGAGCGGCGGTGTCAGGTGTAAAAATATGATATATTATATATATATATAGTATTAGTATATATATATAAAAAATAAGATATATTATAATATATATAATAATAAGTATATAAATATATATTATTATATAATATATATATATTATATATATAATAGTATATATATATAGTATATATAATATATATGGAGGCAAGAGAGAGAGAGGCAGCAGAGAGACGGAGAGAGAGGAGCACAGGAGATTGAGAGGAGAGAGAGAGAGAGAGAGAGAGAGAGAGAGAGAGAGAGAGAGAGAGAGAGAGAGAGAGAGAGAGAGAAAGAGGTTAGACGAATATATACAGGTTCTAATAGGTTAGGAAGAATAGCTTAGGTTAGGTCAGGTTACTTTAGGTCAGGCTAGGTTAGGTTATATGGGTATGTTAGGTTAAATTTTGTTAAAATATGTTAGGTTAGATAGATTAGGTTAGGGTTAGGTTAGATTAAATTAGGCTAGGCTAGGGTTAGGTTAGGTTAGGTCCTAGAGAGAGAGAAGAAAGAGAGAAGAAGAGAGAGAGAAGAGGAGAGAGTAGAAGGAGAGCGAGATGAGACAGATGGTGAAAAGCCCAGGAAGAGAACACAGTAGTTGCTGAAGGGTAGAGAGAGAGAGAGAGAGAGAGAGAGAGAGAGAGTATTTGAACAATAATTTCGAATTAGTCATAATGGGTCAGCCTCCAGTAAGCAACATGCACGTAACAAAAAAACCATAACAGGTACAGGAAAATAAATAAAATTTTATTAATCAGGAGACATTTTTATCCATGTAATTAAAAAAAAAAAATAACGCTTTTTGAAAAATTTAAAATTGTTAAAAATGTTGGAAAACTTGTATGATATTACCGTTTTCTGAGAATACGAAGAAGCTCGAGTACTCCGACTCTCTCCGAGGGAGCGCGCAAAGGTGCCAAATATTTATTTTTTTCTTTTTTAACTAAAGGATACCCCGACGGGTAAACAACAACGATGGACAGAGTCGGGGTTTCTCGGCCTACCGGGGGACGACGGGGGGACTTCGTCCCCCCCTCTGTCCCTCTGTCGGCTCGAACCCCCTAGAAAATGATGGAATTAATAGAAAAATACATTTTCTCCAGAACAGAATAAAAACTTTTTGGCAACTCTTCTCCTCGCACTAAAAATGCAGAAATGGAAGGTTGATGAGACTGCAAGGTTGTTGAGAGCGTTCTTTGCCAGACCAAAGATTATACTAATAGTTAAGGTGTTATTTAAATAAATATTAGATATAAATATTTTTTTTTAAGTTTGTTTATTCCAAGATGAAAATGCTTGCTAAAATCAAAAATGATATTTTATTTTCCTGTAGCTGTTATAATTTTTAGTTATCCGTGCATGATGCTTTCGGGAGGCTGGCCGTCATAATGATTTTAAGGGATATAGCTAATATCTAAATTTATTATAACTTGCTAATTTTTCTATATGTTTACTCATATATACTATATATATATATATATATATATATAGTATATTATATATATTATATATTATATATTATATATAGTATATTATATATTTATATTATATATATATATATATAATATATTTTTTTTTTTTTTTTACATTTTCCGCCCCAAAATTGGACCAGCATTCCCAATGTGATTCCTTTTCCCTGTGCTATTGTAGTTTTTGAGATATGGATTGATCGATAGTTGTCGCTCTAAACCAATTTAATCACATGATATAATATATATATATATATAGTATTATATTATATATATATATATATATATATATATATATATATATATATATATCATATATATATATATATATATATATATATATATTATATATGATATATAGTATATATTACTATATATATAGTATATATTATATATATATATGGCAACTTAAGGAAGTATTAAAAAATACTAATAAATGAAACCTATTTACACTTTTAAAAGCTTCACACCTCAACAATGAAATTGGAAGGGATGAATTATAATTTTCCTTAATCTTTAGTGGAAATTCGAAGATTTTTTTATATATCAAAATTTGTCACTCCAAGAGCACTTGTGCCTATATATATTATATATATATAATTATTATATATATATTAGTATAATATATATTATAGTATAGTATATATTATATATATATATATATACTAATATATATATGATATTTATATTTTATATATATATTTTTTTATTAATTAACATTGATGATATGATATTGTTAAGGTATTTTGTATCTTATTTATTTTAAATCCTCTGACTTAAAGCAGTTTCGAATATATATGTGGTTTATAATACAAAAGTGTAATAAAAAAAGTAATTAGAAATCTATAGAACAAATATTCTGTAAACAAATGACTTTATTCGAAGAACTATAAAACTTAGTGTCTAGCCGTACAACGCGAGCCTAGTTGGAGATTTGTCTAAAATATATAACCTCCTACTAATTCCAAAGCTTACCGTAGAACGTGTGCATAGTGGATCTGTAAAAACCGTATCTTTTAATTGCAAAGGACTCCCGTAGCATGGTGAACGACTGACCTGTAAAACAGCCTGTCAATGAAATGCAAAACAACATCTTTCAACGCATGGGAGCTATCCCGTAAACGGTGATAGCGATTTACCGGTGAAACAGTGTCAGGAAAGCAACCAAAGAACTGTAAAACAGCTTCTTTCTAGCGAGCATTGAACTGTAAAACAGTATCAAGTAGGAATAGTAAAAACTGTTTCCTTTTTTAGCTTGGGAAGAGGTCTCATAAGTTTTTGTGAATTAGCTTTAAATATATGCTCAATTTAAGAAAACAGCTGTGTAACCGTAAATACTAACAAAATAAATAAAAAAAAAATAAATAAATAAAGCAAAATACAAAAAACATAACAGCTTGACTTAAAAAATTAATATAATAGTTTTAAAAATAAATGCAAATTTCCTTTTCAATAAAGGATAACTGAATTAAACAAATATTTAAAATTATATATAAATATTGAAAGTAACGTACAAAAGCCTAAAACACTTTAAGAGAACCAAGATAAAGATGCAAGTAAATTCAATAAAAGAAACAAATTTGTTCAACTTCTTGATGAATTTATCGGAAGAATAGTATAGTTAATAACAAGTAGTATTGACTAAGTTAATAAACATACATTTTAGTACAAAAAAGGCAATATAAAATGGGTAAAATAAATTTTTGCAAAATAGAATCCCACATTAATATGGAGTTAATAATATTCTGAATCAAATAAAAATGCTTAATTGCAAGCTTTAAATAACAAAAAAAATAAACATAAATAATAAAAATTCTAATGTTTGAGATATTAGAAATAATTATGAAGGAGTAACTATTTTATTTAGACCATTCTTCATCTGAGAAATAAATTAATATTCTTGTTAACATTTACGTAGAATTCTCTATTTCATATGTAATAAAATTAGTTAATTCATCAATATCATATATTGTAGGCTCGTAAATATTTTGATTTTATTTAAATAATTTACTACTACTATCGATTTATCATATGATTATATATATATAGCAATATAATATATATAGTATATATATATTTGATTTATATTTTAATATAATATATATATACATATATATATATATTATATATATATATATAATATATATAAGCACGTAAATATTTTGGATTTCGTATATATATATATTTTAGTAGCTTCTTTAGGGTGTGATGCAGAGAACCTCTGCTTGACTCAGAATTCTTTATATTTTAACTTATTATATATAGAATTAATTAAAAATTAGTGATAGAAAATGGAAAACGATATATTCTTAAACCTTGATTTGTACTAATTATACATCAATATCAAATATGTAATTATTGACCCTGCGAATTATACGTAATTAATCCTAATTTAGAACTTCTATTAGAAGGGTGTTGTTGGCTTTAAGTCTATTATGCGTATTTCATATAAAATGTTTCAATACTAAAATAAAAAAAAATATGAAAAATAAGTGTAAAAAAAGTTTTCAATTATATTTTAGTAATTATTAAAAGTGTTGTAAAAATAAGAAAGGTGTTATTAGTTGTTAATTTTAAATTGTCCAAAATATGACATAAAAAACAGTACGTGGCAAAGAATATCAAATATCTTATATAAATAATATTTATAAGTATATAAGTATCTATATGACATAAATTATCTCTAGTATATTTAATATATTACATTGATTATTTATATATATATATATATGGATTAGGACTAGTATTATATATATATAATATAAGTAACTCACTATATAAATATATATAAATATACTTAATGTATATTAATATATATAGACAGATAGAATGATACTGATGTCAGCTGATCTTACTATCTTATAATTATTATATATTACTATATGTTATTCAATATATCCTATAGTATAAAATAAATATTATAAATATAGTATAGAATAAGATATGTATATAGTAGATAAGTTGAGATTATAATATTCGATTTTAAGGTATTACACGGCAAATAGGGGGCTAGAGCCAGACGGGGAACAGTAGGGGAGGGACGTTTTCACAGCAATACAACCGTAAGGGAGGGGCGGAGGAACCCCCGCGACACTCAAATACCAAAGATCACAGACATACGAACATTTAAACACCAGTTTGCAACATTTATGCAATTACCAGATATTTTAATGAAGAATATGTATTAATTAATCTATTATTATTATTATTATTATTATTATTATTATTATTATTATTATTATTATTATTATTATTATTATTATTATTATTATTATTATTATTATTATTATTATTAATTATTATTATTATTATATAAATGAAAATACAGACAGAGTGGCAGACAGCCAGACTTCAACATCTGCACAACTGGAAGTTTGAGCCTCTTCTGCCGTTTTTCATGGTTTTAAAAACCCCAAAGTCTTTTAGGGAAAATATCCATTTCAATTATAACTTTAAAGAAGTAAAGGGGAAATCCTTTGTGTGTTGCTCTGAGATGTTTGTTACTGCTCTGGTGCAATCTGATAGCTTTATTTATTAAGCCTAATCAACTCATAAGTGTCACAGCTAAGGGGGAGATTGATAAATAAGCAACAGGTGTGACATCAATGTTAAGAGTGCTAGGGGATGTTTATATATTATCGTGAAATCTTGACAAAATGACTAACGTTGGAACAATATTGTAGTAAATTGGTGGAGAATAAATACGGCGATGTTAGTTTAAAAATTTCATTTGATTTTAAGATATATTTTTGTCAAGTCCCAAATCCGTGGTTGCCTAAAACATCGAATACTTGAAATACTATTAAAGAAACCAAAAACGCGTAATAATAATAATAATAATAATAATAATTAATAATAATGAATGATACTTATTAACAGTAATGAATAATAATGAAAAATAATAATAATGAATAATATAATAATAAACCTAATAATAATAAATACAAATAGATAAATGTATAAATAAATTAAAGATTATAATTATAATTTAATTCTAATTATAATTATAAAAATTTTTACTTCTTCAAGCTGTTTAAATTATAATAATAATAATAATAATAATAATATATAATAATAAATAATAATAATAATATAATAATAATAATAATAATAATAATAATAATAGATAGTAATAATAATAATAATAATAATAATAATAATAATAATAATAATAATAATAATAATAATAATAATAATAATAATAATAATAATAATAATAATAATAATAATAATAATAATAATAATAATAATAATAATAATAATTTTCACAGAAAAGTTTAAATCAATAGCCTAGTTTTTATAAATCATAATTAAAAAAGGTTTACTTTTAATGGCAAGCAACTTTACATATCGTAGCACTGTAATAGGTTTTGCCTCAATTCTCCATTTAATCACTTAGTACGAATTGGAAAAATTGCTTTACTGAATCTAGTTTGGCAGTAATGATGTAAAGTTTTCCAGTAAAGTCCATTTAACAACAATATAATCGATTATAGCCTCAGTTTTAATAATAATAATAATAATAATAATAATAATAATAATAATAATAATAATAATAATAATAATAATAATAATAATAAAAAAATTGCAAGTTAATTAATGCACTATATCAGTAAAACGACTACTAAGAAAATTATACAGGTTTTCTAATGGAAAAGAACAATTATAGTTGTTCTAATTTAGCTTCTCAGTTTCACTAGGGTAAAATAAATTTTTTTAATCATTAGTCTAATTTCCGACATTATCAGTTAAATATTTAGACATATTGGTAATTCAGACATTATTAGGAATTTCTGGTTGGTAGGTAAGCTATAAATTTAACACATCTTTATTTTATAATGGAAAAAAGTAGATTTCTTGAATAGACTTTACAAAAATCCGGTAAGAACCTTAACAATTCAAGTCAAGCAGAAAAATAGCTATTCACTTGCTAGATTTAAAACAATTATAAAAATAGTGTTGTCAAAAATCAGGATCCAGAACTTACCAGAAATTTCAACTCACCACATTTCCCCGATCAAGTCCAAGGGATCTTATTTCATTAATTAAAAATTTAAAAAAAAAAAATGTAAAATATTACATAAAAAATTATATTATCTTAAACAATATAGAATTCTCCAATTAAGTTGTTGATGCATCCTTTGTCTTCATCCTTCCTCTCTTGTGTTCAAGAATCTTTACATGTACGTTTAAAAAGGACTTTGGTCCATCCATTCATCCTGTGAAAGGTTTACAAAGAGAAGGAGTTCTTATATGTGTTCTTAATACATTTAATGATCGAAGCATCTTTCGAATTTACGTAAACCGTTCACTTCTTTCTTACCTCTTTCAACCCATGTATATAATGCTTATAATTTCCAAAGGTTGGTTTAATCTTGCATTACTTTTCTTGCCACAGCTTGATTTATTTTGAAAGTTCTGAAAATGGGATCGCCTTCTTTCCGTGTTAATGTTGGTTTGGCAAAGGTGCTTATAATTAACTTTTATGGAATCTTTTAATTGTTTATCAAACGGGTGGTTTTCCCGCTTGAGAATGCATTATATTTGTGCAAACCACTGTTACCTTACGTAGATGAATTTCCAACTATCCACCTTGTGATAACATCAACTTCAACAGTTCTTCCATCGGTTTACAAAGCATTTCTATAGTCTCATTGTTGGATTGCTTTAGCGGGCTTAATATATGTTTATTCCAAATCTTAACTAAAATTCACTCCCATTATCTGTTAAAGCAAATTCAGGTTTACAAATCGTCGAGAGTAAGAATTGTTCTTCAAAATTCTCAGTAATTGTAAGTGACTTTTTTATCTTTCAGAGTTTTCATGAAAATCTATTTGATGAATTGACCCACCGCAAGCAAATAGCCGATGTTTTCTCAACTGGTTTTCGGAAGATTGACGCAAATCATTGCAACAAGTTGAAAAGGATTAGTCGTTTCAATCTTTAAAGTATGGGGGTTTCAGTCTGATTTATTTTGAACTTCAGGCAAACCTCACAAGTTATGCAAGCATCTCTTTCCACTCTATAAATAGCAGAATGCCAAACCAGAGATCCAAATATCCCTATGTGCGCCAACTCCTGATGAAAAATCAATACCAAGTTTACCCAAACCTTGAATGGTACAATCCCGACCATGGTTTCCTCAAACTTACAATACTAAAGAAAACATTCATTTAGCCTAATATTTAAATATTTCATAAAAATTTAAAGATAATTTCTCAAGGATATTATAGCCTTGTTACCCTCTTGCACATGAGCTAAGCCTTCAACACTCAAAAATCGATTTCTCAGAACTTGAATCCTCTGGTCTGAAAAGCAATCTTAATTCTTAATGTGAGTCCCAAGGTTACATCTAGGCACATATCATCATCTGGCAAGCTCTGAAGTGTTTCTTCCTTGCTGTAATCTAATTCTGTTTCGCTTGGTTTTGAATAGTTAACACCTACTGAGAAACAGCCTGGCACATCAGCGCCGTTTAAATCACTAATGGGAATTCATCTTCAGTTAATTTCAGATTTACATATTCTTCCCTAAGAAATTCATGCTGTCTTATTCCAACGATTGTTACTCTACATTCCATAATTTCTTTTTGCAGTTTGAGAGTAAATTATACTCATTGTCACCAAGGATATGTCTGCTTATGTATCTAACAACACACAAAATTATACATTCTTAATTTCACCCAGGTCCAAGATATATTTTTATTTTCTGCCAGGGTCATTGAAAAAAATTTAGTTTAAAATCAGCAACATATTAATTTGCATGTGCTACTTTTTCCTCCCTCGCCTACTCTTAAAGATATTACTGCCCCTTCCTTAATGTCAACATTTTTGTAAGACCTTAGCGACTTTGTTCTAATAGTATTATAATTAATTGCGGAAATGCGTGAAGAGGAATTTTTTAAAAGGCAAGGTCTTGCATTTTCTTGTTTGTTACATAACCTACGGAAGAAACCATGCCATAATGGACACATATGGGAACAAAATTATCTAAATAGCTATCAAAATGACCTCAGTTACTGAAAGAACGCCAGGACTTTTCATAGCTTGAATACATTTTATATATTTCTGTTTTGCAATTGGTATGTGAACTGTGACGTTTTGTAGTAGTTCGTCAGTTAATGAATCCTCAATAAACCTTTCGTTGATTGCAAAGCTATTGACTTCCCATAGGGATATCAATCAACAGAGTCCATAAGATGGCAAACACCAAGTCTCCACCACTACTCTCTCTTTTACTAATTCAAACCCATCAGGTAAGGTGTCCATAATCTTCATGTCAATAGTTTCTTCGCACACGACACCACAACTCTTGACAATATTTCAATTAGAATGCTTAATTTATCTAGCAGATATCTTATTTCAAAACTGTACTCAGATATATATTGAAGAGTCCTTGCTAACTTGTTGTCAATTATCTGCATTTTGTGCAAAAAAATAAGAGGTTTATGATCTGCGTTTAAAATAAATAGTGTTCCAAGCGGAAATGTACAGTAGGTCTTAGTTTACCTTCTAAAACTAACAATTTCTCTCTCAATGGTGGAGTATCCACTCTGGACGGAAAAAAACACATTGAAACAAGCGCAATTATTCTTTCATCACCTCCTTGATTTTGGGTCACGCAGGCTCTTGCCTTAACTCCTGAAGCATCAACTAACAATTCCAATTTAGTACATTTCACTTCAGTCATATTATGCCAACTCTGTTTCCTTAGCAATATCTTCTTTTAATCTTTCAAAAACGAATCTCCGTTTTTTCACTAAACTACAACTTTTCTTTCGAGTTTCTTCCTGTGTATCTTTACACTTTAATTGCCCCGTTACACTTATTTGTGTGACAGCGATTTTAAAAAAAAAAAAAATTTGTCACAGTGTAACACATATGTTTTCATGTTTGAGCCTGTCACACGCACTTGTGAGACATAATAGGCAGATTACTATGATATTTAAAGTCTGTGGCCTCTGAGGAACATTTTGATTTATTATATGTGGCCATTGGGTGAAAATAGGTGATAAAATATCCACCATTTCGTTTGTTACTTATTACGTTATAGCTATATATATATATATATATATATATATAATATATATATATAATATATATATTATATATATATATATTTTATATTTATTATATATATATATATATATATATATATATATATATATATATATATATATATATATATATATATTACTTTTAGATTATTTTTATTATTTATATATATATATATATAAAATATTATATATATACTATATATATATTATATTATATATATATATATATATAGATTACTTTTAGGTATTATTTGTATTATTATACATAAATACATAAACTATAATGAATAAGTAATGAATCCTGGTTCCGGCACGTGGAGCCAGCTAGATGGTGGGACCCCCAGTTTATTTCTTCTTTTTATTCCAAGAAAATGGAATACAAATATTTCATATATGTAAACTAAATTAGAAAAATAATGAAGCTGAATAAACAACGTGAATATCAACCTGAAATTTGAACTTCTCACACCTATGTGTGACATGGCTGTGAAATGTCACACACATAGGTGTAGGCTATGGAATGTCACACACATAGGTGTATGCTATTAATGTCACACACATAGGTGTGACAAGTTACAGTCACACCTATGTGTGTGACATTGCTGTGAAATGTCACGTACAAGGTGTGACATGGTTGTAAAATTTCACACACACATAGGTGTGACAATACAAATAGGTTCCTAAAAAGTGATTTAAAAATAGAAATATGCATATATTTCAAATACTAATTCGAATATCTTTCACTATATTATACATTTCTGTTTGTCTAGTCATGTCTATCTTAATTCGCAAAAAAAATAAATAAATAAATAAATAAATAAAAATAAATAAAATAAAAATTGTGGCCTGGTGGGAAAATTTTCGGATTTGGGCGTGGCAGCCAAAGTGTATTAAAGATAAAGTTGAGCACTGATCAACTCGGAATAAATTTCCTTTTAAAAATGTTCATTCCTTAGAAGGCTGGAGCATTAATTAAACAAAACTATTTTAATTAAATTAAACTAGCATTGACTCTGTACAGTTGAAAAAGCAGTGTATGGCCTACCGCTCTTTTCCAAATCCAACTGACGGCAACTCTTTCCCTTGTAAACTGAAAACTGTATCTCTCAGGTTAAGAATAGGAAATTTCTGAGGTATGGTGACCTTGTTCAGTTGACTGTAGTATTGCAAATTCACAAACAATCTTGATTCTTACGAACCGCCGCAATAGGTGAATTCCAAAGCTATATGCTTGGCTCAATTATTTTTTTTAAAGAAAAAGTTTATCGCACTTTTCTTTCTCGTTTGATCACCTCTTAAAATCGTCTGAACTTTTAACATACGGGTGTGTGGTCGAACAGTTCTATCCTGCATGGTATCATTGCGGTATGTGCCAGGTCAAAATCACCCTTATTTATAACTCCCCCTACCTGAATAAATCACCTCGACTACCTTATTTTTCTGTTGCCGAATAAATTCCTCTCAAGGGATAGCAGTGATCTGATTTTCTCATTATGCAATTCATTTTCCCCATGCTCTTTTCGCTCCATATACTGTATAGATTTTAAAATTTTTGTCAAATTCTGAAATATCAACGACCATATCCATGTAAGTCACTACAGATATCCTGTAAATAAATTGAATTTAACATTTGGTTCAAAACACAATTCAGTCTTTCTTACAATCACAAATGTTGCAATGTTCCATCTCTTTTAGCAACTGCCTATGTGATGTGTACAATTTTACCCTCTCAACTAAATTATTTTAAGCTCCAAATCTCGATAGCTAAGTATAGTACTCCATAAAAAATCTACGGCATGAGTTTTTTTTTAGGTTACCACCACTCACGGGCTTGGCCCTTTTCGAGGAGGGGGCAGGAAATAAAATACAGGAAAACCCGCCCAAGCCTGTCGCAAATCTCTTAGGAGAGCGCAGACGTGGGTTTTAAAGAGAGGAAGATTAAATACAGTTGAAAAAACAGAAGAGGCAAGGAGTTTCCACAGAAAGAAGGTGCTGGAAGAAGAAGGAACACAACGAATGAGTCCTGGGATTTTCAATGCTCACGCAAAATTCATGGAGAGCATGGAATCCCTTGTATTACGAGGGCGACGAAATGAGGTGTAATGCGAGAGCGGCCAACTCCCCTGAGCAGTACCTGTTGTAGTACCTAATAGAAAAGAGATAGTGCGCCAAGTCACGTCACAGAGATAGAGGGTCAAGAGAGTTTTGTGAAAGTAGGGTACAGTTTATTACTCTTAGCTTTAGATTCAACTCTATCCAATAGAAGGGTGGAGCCGGAGCCCCCAAGATGTGAGAACAGTACTCCAACAAGGCGATAGGCTATATAACTGGAGGCAAGCTGGCAGATGAAAAATCGCACCTGAACAGATCCAGCTTCTTTGAGGCCACCTTACAACCTACTGGATATGAGGTTTCCAAGACGATTTTTTTGTTAATGTTCAGAACAAGAATGTTTGTTGTCAAACAGATGAGACGTTAAAACAGTCAAAGAAAATAGGAAAGTTAGAGATGTTTTTGAGAGGGAGATGTAAAAAGTTGAGTTTTAAGAGTGAATTTCACAAGGTTGTAACGCCCCACCGGGAAATCCATCCAGGTCGGCAGAAAGAAGGAAAGCTGAAGAACGAGAGGCACTTCTAGATGCAAAAGAGGGAGCCGATTTGAAATGAGTGGACAGAATGAGAGTTGAGTCGTTCGGCATAAGAGTGATCTGAGTTAAAGGTCAGCTGAGGAGATCGTTGATTGAAAGTAAGAATAAAGTTGGAATAAAACAGAACCTTGACGAACACCACAATTAACAGGAAAGGAAGAAGTCGCTCCATCAACGAGTGCTGATATGGAGCCGACCAGAGAGAAAACTAGACAAGAGAAAGCAAAGAGAAGGAGAAACCCAAAGTAAGGGAGATAAGAGAGTAGTGACACATGCCTTGATATGTAGAGTGCTACCACACAAGACTCCCCATAGTTCCTAAGGTCAGAAGACTATAAATCAGTTAAGGTAGGATGTATATGATTAGTTGCCTCCGAGCCATGGAACGCCATACTGATGCTTTGAAAGAAGGAATGAGACTGCCAGATGACCAGGAAATGAGAGTTAAGGAGAGTTTCAAAGATTTTAGATAGAATACAAATGAGAGCTATAGGACGATAGTTGGAAGGATCAGAGTGACTGCCCTTTTTCGGGATTGGCTGGACAAATGCGAGCTTCCAGCACTGAGGAAATGTAATAGTATTAAGGCAAAGAAAGTAGAGTTGAACGAAAACAGGGGCCAGCTCAGAAGCACACTCCCTCAGAACACGGGGAGGGATGCCATCCAGGCCACAGCCTTCAAGTTCATAGTCTCAGAAGCATGCACCCGTTCATGCCGTAATCACGGGAAGAGGCATTAGAAACCTGAGGAAAAGAAGCAGGAAGAGGGATGCCGGAATCGCTGGTAGGAATAGATGAAAAAGAAGGCCAAAAAGATTAGCTTTCTCAGTAGGAGGAGTTAGCTAGCAACACGTCAGAGCGATGAGTGAGGAAAGGCAGATTTCAAAAATATTAGAGAGTTTTTGGCAAGAGCCAGAAGTTTTTATCAGTAGGAGAGCCAAATAGGTTATCGCACTTTCTTTTAGTGAAAGCGCGTTTAGCCTGTCGAATAATAGCCCTGCAACGATCCGAGCAGAATGGAGAATTAGTAAGAGTGATAGGAAAACGAGAGTTTTTCTATGCCCGATAGGCAATGTCCTCTCTCCTGGATGGAGCGAGAACATTCTATATGAACCAGATTTTGTGGAGAAAATTGTTGAG
>JABUQX010038987.1:32500-35403 GCA_015478945.1 Trachelipus rathkii
AGGTGGACACTTGTTAAGGGATTTGTTAAGATATACTGCTTTAGCTGCTATGTATGTTGAAAAGTGGGGTCAATATTGATTTGTATGCACTGTGAAACTTTGTGATGCTAGCAGCTTATTCAGTACGTGAGGTATGTTAAGGTTTGTCGTTGTACATTAAATTCTTAGTTCAGGTTATGATATGTTATCTCTATTGATGTGAAACTTTGTTACGTTAGCATAAATTCGTTGGTCAGTATGATTAATTAGGTAAGATTACGAGTTGTTGTAATATTATATTCTCTAGTTTAGGTTATGAATGTTGCTTTATTGACGTGAAAACTTTATTTAGCATTTATTAGCTGATCCGTTGACTGTTAGGTAAGATTATGATAAATTTTTGTTAAATATCACCATGCTAATGTAAAATTAACATTGATATGGTAGAGATGTGCTTGAAAAAGTGTAAATAGGTTCTGTTTTGTAGGTAATGTTAGTTACTTGCTGTTGTAAGTAGGGAACTTTGTTAATGTTACTATGATACTTTGAATTTAAAGAAACTTATTTTATGTTACGTCTATATAAAAATGAAGGTTAAAACTATTAGACTTGATAATGCAAGTGATCGATTCCAACAGATCTAGGAACTCGATCTCATGCAGCGTCGCTATGGCGGTGTGGTTGGTAGTTTGATTCTGATTTACTGCTTTAGGGCCTGTAAAACGCCAATTTTTGTACGTTATGAACATAAAAAGAATAAAATTTTAGTAAAAACAAAATGTTTTAAATAGATAAAATAAAAAAATAAATTAAAGTTTTAAAAAATATATATTTTTTAAAGAAACAAAATTAAAAAGAATAAGGATTTGAAAAATAAATTTAAATAAATAAAATTACAATAAGCAAATATATTTTGTTAGGTTTACTGATGTTAAAACTTTGTTATGTTAGCATTTATTCGTAGTTCAATTTGTTAATTAGGTTATGATATGATAAATATTACTATGTTAATATTAAATTAACTTTGGGATGTCATAGATGTGATAGAACATGTGAGATTGGTAAGTTTGGCAACAGCGCATCTGACAGAGATAATTTGATACACTGCATAGATTAGCATTTATTCGTTGGTCAGTATGATAGATAGCTTATGTTATGATACATTTTTGTTAGGCTTGTTAAAAATTACTATGCTGATGTTATAAACATAAAAGGAATAAAGGCATTAGCAAAAACATAAAATGTTTTTAATAAATTTGTTATATTAACCCTGTAACAAATAAGAATCAAAGATATTGCGTAATGTTTCGAAAGGGGGAGGAGTTTGAGCAACTTCTTGACCTGTATCTAATAACCCTAATGAAATACCAAATACAAATACAAACGTGAAATGAATTGCTCGTATTGCTTAAACATGAAAATACAAATTAGCTTTTGAATCGATATGGTTCGTTCGTACGTCATATTTTTGTTTACTTTCTTCTGATTGGTTGAAAGAAAGAATCTCATTACCTTTGGGGACTATTTATACACATGATTTTCGTCAGTAAGATATTTTTCTCTGTGATGGTATGATGACGTCTCACTATACCCCTAAGTTTGTTGGTGATATCTTTACGAGAACCTTCGTTATTCCCGACGATGTGTCATTTATTTTTATTCGTAAACCGAATGGAGACCGATACATTGCTTATATTCTGGCCAGAGGTGCAAATGATATATATATATATGATCCGACTGTCGTCGAAGATGGATGTGGTAAAAACAGAAGGGAAGAAAATAAAGAGAAGAAACCGAAGACACCAGAGAAGAAGCCCGAAGATTAAAGATGGAAAAGCTTCAGCTGGAGCTTGAATAGTCTCAAAATTCTAAAATGAGAAATGTTTTGACAGTGGTCCTGGCCAGATTATTTATTGAAACAAAAAATTTAACAAATTAATAAATTTGCCTATAAAACTTTAGTGAAAGAAAAAGCATTTTATATTACGATAAAATTTTAGTGGTGGAGCTGCAAAATTTTCAAACTCGGTTCTTTTTGAATTATTTTAAACTTGTTTGAAAATAATTAAAAATTCATCATGTAATTCTGGCCAGTGAAGTTTGGATAAAGCTACATAACAAGATCATATGAACGAATGGAATATTCGCAGCAGTCGCTTCGTATGTTAAAGATTTTCTCGCATAGTTCAAGAGAATAATCAACACTAAAAACTGTCCGGTAGCTCAGGCGGGAGAGCAGCTCTGCCAACTAAGCGAGAGACCAGGTTCGTCACCTGGGTGGGCTGGTGAGTGTGAGCTGTTCTTTCTTGATTCCGTCTTGCTCAGACTTAAAAATTGAGCACACCCCTTCCCTTAGATTTAGGCATATTCCATGCAGGGGAAGAAAAAAAGGAAAAAGGGAAAAAAAAACACCGAAAAAAAAGAGGAGGAAAAGCGGGGGGGTAGGGAAAGGGAGTAAAAAGAGGGCGGGGATAAGGGAAAGGGAAAAGAAAATGGGAGCCCAAATAAGCGGGTGTTAAACTGTAAAAAAAAAAAATAAAAAAAAATAAAAATAAACCTTTTATTAATTTCAGTTTGAAAAATCCATCAGATTATCGCATATCGGCAGGAGCTGGGTCCAGGCTAAGTATGTGTCATCTGATGCATCGCCTCATAGGGAAATATCTATCAGTATCAGAGGAGATAGTGTGAGAGATTCTAATAGAATAGAGGTTGTTTTCACGCCATACGACAGTGTTAAAATTATTGATGTACGCAACTATTGGAAGCCCCTCGATGATGTCACATTCGTGAATACCCGTATTGTTCACTGTTTCATTCATCTGAAATACTTACGCTTTGGTTAAATGGAAACGAATTAACATCCCATTTTGACGAGGTCGGCATACTTGAGGACTTTTTAAAAAATTTTTTAATTTTTTTTT
>JABUQX010038988.1:0-7500 GCA_015478945.1 Trachelipus rathkii
TTGCCGTTACGCGTGCACTTGCAGTCTATTATTTCTTATAATGTATCTAATAAACTTTCATTGGGCGAACTTTGAGGTGTTATATAGTTATGTGTGTCTGTGTGAGATTTGCTTTCATGGTTTTGAATCCTTTGTTTTTTTTTATATATATTATTTTTATTATAGTATATAATATATATTCTTATTTATTTTCTTATTATAATATTTATATATTATATTATACATTATATATATATATATATATTACTATTTTATCTTATATATATTATTTTTTTACTTATATATTATATATTATTATTATTATATTTTAATTATTTCTATTTATTTCATTATTTTATAACTAACTATCTATATTCATTATATTATATGGGTGAAAAGTCTGGAGGTATAAAACTGGACCAAAACTCTGGTATGAAGGATCATATTAAGAGTTCTACAAATTAGTTAATAAAAAATTCTTCCTTATCTCAAGATTTTTCATTTTTCATTTTTATATTTTCTGACAATATACAAATTTCATTTACATTGAACATTTCTGTTCATCATCTAGTTGTTGGGCTTGTTGGGGTGCCTACTGGGTGTTATTTTGGAAATCTGAGAATGTTTCGAGAGATATGTAGATCTGGTGGCTCTATTGGAGTTTCTCCTTACTATCTCCATGATTTTGTTTTTCTAGGGTCATTACTTTAATAACGTTTCCTGCAGTCATTTTGAATACGTCGAATTAAAGCATCCCGAGTGTCCAGTTTTACTCTGTATACGTCAATTTTGAACCTTTTACCATCTTCAAGATGGGGTATATGCCAGAGAAGTCTCTGGCGCATATAGGTGCTCTATTTCTCTTACACTCGCTAATTAATTCCTTTGCACACCCCTTTCTCTTCCAAGTATAATTAACTTGGATATTTATAATTTATTTTTTGTTACTATTATTTGTAATAATTATTATACGATAATTACTTATCCGCTCTATATTACTATTTTATATATTTATACATTATTATTTATATATATATTCTTTTTATACTTTTATTCTATTCAATATATATATATATATATATATATATATTTAACATATATTTATTAACTTTATATATAGTAGTATATATATATATAATTATATATATTCTATTATTATATTTTACTATATTCATATCTATATATATTTATCCTTACCTATTTTATATATATCTTCTATTACTCTTATTTTATTATCATTTTATTTATTTCTATCTTTATTACCTATATATTCACCTTATATTTATATCCGTTACTATTCTTTTATCTTATTCTATTTATTATTATTACCTATATATATTTTTTCCTTAATGCTCTCCTACTCGTTATTCTCCAACTATTACTCACTCCCTCCTCCCTGCTTACGACCATGCTTATTTCCTCTGTTTTCTCCACATTCCACTATTGCAATTCTGTTTCTCTCATACTTAAAGCTGAAACATTTTCTCTTTTTGCACATTTTCCTGAACCTCTCACCATCTTCCTCACTCCAAATCATCTGATATACGCATGATGTCCCTTCCGCCAAATCTCTTTTCCTAAATCTCTCTTTACACCTCTTATTCGACTGTCCAAATACGTTCTTATATAAACAGTTAAATATCGGCGTACACAGACTAACTATCCTTTCATTTGCTTAAACTTTCTCTCCAGTTTTTACCTCTAATAACCCATTCCTCGTTTTTATATATCCGTATTCTATACCTTTCTTATGCTATTCACGTATGTAGTTCTTACTTTTTTTTTTTTTTGCCTTTTATTTTAGTTTGGCTTTCCAACTCGTTAATCCCTCTCCGAAACTCTATACCAGCTTCTCTCTGGGTTACAGAAATCACAGTGCTTTCCTTTAAGTTATGAAGGCGAATCATTGCCTTCTTTTGTATTCCCCATTGTTTTTTCCTGTATCATTCTTAAATGCCTAAATATTAACAATGTAGTTTACTTGTTTTTCTACCACTCTTTTTCTGTATACCCATTACTTGCTCTTACACTACAATTCTTGGCTCTATTTTGATCTTAATTTTTCTTTCTAATAAATTTCCTTTCATATAACTTCGAATATCTATCCATTTGGGAGATTCCTCTATAATTTTTACCAATTTTCCTAGGTCCCGCCTTACTTCCTTTATTAATATGCGGATCTTATTATTAGACCTTTCCAACTTTCCGTTGCAATCTACTCTCTCACCCAACACCTGTTCAGAAAACTCAGCATCAAGGCCTTTCAGCCTCTCTTCTCCCTCCTTCAGCAACTTAATATTTATCCTCATCCTCACCCGGAGTTTTTCCGCTCTTCATTTTTCCTTTAATGCTTCTTCAAATTCTGCCTCCGTTTACTTACCTTCTCACCTTACCTCCTCTCTTCCCCTTCCTTCTTCCGACTTCAGACATCTTCCACATTTTTTCAACTATATAGTTTCTACTATATTTTTACTATCTCCGTACCTTTTTGTTTTTTTTCCCTTCCTTGAGACCCGAACTCTTTTAAATTTGCTATCTTTTGATATTACATTTATACTTCTACTTTTTCGCACCGTCTATACTGTAATTTGCAAATAATTTCTCTTGCTTTCTCTCATATCAATCCATTACAAGTTTTTCCTTCTTTGCTATGTCTTCTTTCTAAGCCACCTCTTCTCCTTGTCTCCTCTCTCTTAACTTCTCTATTCCGCTTCATCTTCTTTCTTTCCAGCTTTTTACATCATTATCTATTATATCTTCAAATTTGCCACTCAAAACTGTTATTAATTTAATCCCGTCGGATCAGTACTCCTATAACTTAAGTATATTTATTTTACTTTTATTTATATTTCCATATTTGTTACCAATAATATAGAACATCTCTCTAACATTCCTCATTTTTTCAAAGAGGATTGCTGATGTGCCGTTTATAGTATGAGTGAATTTGCGGATTAGTGCCCCGTAATCGTTGAGGATGCGGGATGTCTATATTTTAGTGTGCACGGATGCGGATGTCATGTCCATTTTTTTTACACTATATATATACATATACATTAATTTTAAAATTTAAATGCATATAACATATATATCATACATTATATTATATATATATATCCATACATTTTATAATTATATATATATTTTATATTTATTATCTTAATTTACCATCGTAGATATATCTATATATCTTCATTATCTCATTTATATTTAATTAATTAGTATTTTTTAATTTATTTAATATTATATTTATAATATATCTTTTTTTCTTTCTTTTTTTATTTTTTTTTTTTTTTTTTATTTTTTTATTTTTTTTTTTTTTTTTTTTTTATTTTTTTTGTTTTTTATTTTTTTTTTTTTTTATTTTTTTTTTTTTTATATTTTTTTTTTTTACAAATATTTCTTGATAGTTGCAGTTGTGTTTTTTCAAAAACCCCCTTTTTGGTCGGCTTTCTTCTTCCTTCCTGCTGTCAATATCGCCGATTTTTATAGTTTGTTTGATGGGTGTGTTTTGTTTGATAACTTCGCCGTGGGCTCCTATTATGCAACGTTCCGGATGCTGGTCGCCCCTGATTACAGGAGCAAACCTAACTCAGTTGCTCAGGAATTGCAATAATAATCGGGAGAAAATCAAATAAATAATAAATAAGGAAATAAAAGAAAATTTATATAAATATATGTAATATATATATAATAATATATATATATATATATATATAATTATATATATGTAGATATATATATATATATATATATATATATATATATATATATATATATATATATATATATTTCTGGTTTTGAGTGGATAATTTACTTTAGCGGTCTAAACTAATGAATCAAGATTTTACCTTTATTATTGGATGACTCATCACAAGGAGTGTTTGTTCATCGCTCATAAACCTTGTACTCAACCCTGTGTTGCTTGGAAAGCGAATATTCCTTGGAAAGATCTCCATGATAAACCGGCAAAAACCATAAATTTTAACATGGTCGTCTTTAGGGTCGTCATGTCTATCTATATTAAACAATCCTCCTTTACATTTGAAGCACATGACAATATCTGAAACTCCTATATAAAGAAAATGCAAAATTAAATATATACATTAACTTGAACTCATTGATCAAGCATAAAGATAGGACTTACCCGTGTAGACAAAGCCAGCTTTTGCGAAACGTTCCTTAAAAGGTCTTTCAGATTCAGGTAGATAAGAAAACCAAGGATCAAATGTAGATAATCTTACTTCATAATTTGAAAAGTCTTTGTTATCAATTCCCCCGGAGAATACAAACTCTAATTCATTGAAAGCCAATCCTAAAAATGAAAAAATGTATTGTAGATTGTTTTATGATTTACTTTAAATGGCTATTTAAAATTATATTTTATAATTTAATCTAGTAACCCAAATACGGTACGGTAATATATATTTCTTAATGTTTGTGTTTTAAATCAGTAGGCGGCTATACTAGTAGAACATTACGTCGTCAAGGTCATTTCCTAGACAAAACTTGAAGGTTTTATATTTTAATCGGCAAGTTTAACAAATCGGATGTCATCCCTTACCATGTGGGAAGGGTCTAAAATTTGTAGACTATACATTAGCGAGCCAATAGGTCCATTTGATGACTACTACGCCTACACGAAGTAGACTAATGATAGCCTTGCGTCACAAAGATCCTCTCAACCATTTCTTATCACGTTATGAATCCTCTTAATAGGCAAGAAATTATCTCAGTAAAACATTCTTATTTCTCCTTTGGAGATTACAGATGAATCTTTCAATGACCAGCTCAAAGGGATTCCTCTGTGAACTATCTTTTAATGCAAGAACACCTTTAGGTTTTGAGATAAGGGTATGTTCGTTCTTCGCTTCAAAGTCTAGCACTTCTGTTCACTACCAGAACCAATGCTACCAATTCGGCGGTAAATTTAGACGAGCTGGGAGGAAGGGTTTGGAGAGGTGAATACAATAAGTCAGGGTAGAAAGCTAAGGCTTCCACTCACCTTTCTCTTTTGGTAACATGTTAACTAGTTTAGAATCCGCATTAAAATCAATGATGGGTGTGAATTAAGCTTCCAAAAGAGCCTGGTATATTAATAAAAATTATATCAATAATAGAACTAATGACAATGGAAATTTTATTTTACAATGGTTAAAATTTAATGTAATTATAATTAAAATTTGATAAAATATTATAATATTGGTTAATTAATAAGTATTCATATTAAAAGGAAGGTACCAATATAAAAATTGTATTTGCAAAATTAAAACTATATAATAATAATGCTCAAGTATTGTATAATATATATAAAAGTAAAGAATATTTGAATAGAATAAATGCACTAGTTAAATAAAAATGACATTAATAATGGTAGTAATATAATAGTTCTTCAAAAGGGTAGTGGCACAAAGGGTAATGGTAGTATAATAGGGTAGTATAAAGAGTGGTGGTAAGAGAATAAAAGTGATGGTGGTAGTAGTAAATAAATGTGGTGTAGCAAATAAGAGTGGTAGTGTAACAAAGATGACCTTTTAATAATAGTTGTAATATAAGAATGGTATTTAGAATCATATAGTAATAAAAGTTTTAGTAAGATAATGGTACTACTAGTGGTACTATACTATAATTTCTAGTGCTTGTTATGTCATCGATGCCCATTTAGAGCGCGCCATGCTGGAACAGAAAACTTTCCTCAAGGATGGCTCTTAGTTCCATCATACATAAACCGCACTGTGGATAGAATTAAAACTTACAAAACCTTCAGTAATTCCCAGGAATTATCAAATATGGCATCGGTGTTAAAAGAGTAAGAACATAAGGGTTTGAAACTTAAGAGGGATAGAATATGAAGCGAGGGGTCAGTGTAGTACGTTCTATGAACAGTTGAGACGTTGAATTTTGGTAAAGAGTAGAGGAAACTGGCAAGCGGGGCAAAGATTACTCTACTTGAATTGGCCATAAGTAAGCCTCAATAATGATATTGACAATATTTACAATGATAAAAATAATAATGATTATGATGGTGATATAATTAATTTATTTACCATTATTATATTTACAATTTATTCATAATAAAATATAATTTATTTATAAAATTTATTTATATTTATAAATTTAGATTTCTAATTTATTTATATTTATAATTTATTTATATTTATAATTTATTTATATTTATAATTTATTTATATTTATAACTTATAATTTATTTATATTTATAATTTATAACTTATTTATATTTTTAATTATTATTATAATTTTTATAAATTATAATTATATAATTATTATAACTATTATTATAATTATTATTATTTTTAAATTTAACTGAAACAGATTAGTAGAGTAAATAAAAGCGAATAATTAACTTACTTTCATCAAAATCAATAACGGTCTTTTCATTTGGCACTGCTGCTTGGACATTAATGGACATACTTTCTTGTAACAGACTACTTAATTTAGAAATTGAGTCTTCGATATCAGAGTTTTCTTCTATTATTGGGACGTTACCGTTTAAAGGAAAGTGGACCATTTTACACTCATCATTTCTGCCGTGTAATGGTGGCTCAATGTAGTTATTTTTATGTGAAAGTTTAGAAGGACAAAAAAAGCATTTCACATCATCAGTCAAACGGTCGTAAAAATATCCTCTCCTGGCCAGATTCGCTACATTTATTTGTTTTTTATATTTAAAATAATAAAAGGTTTGTAAGCGAAAAGATTCGAAAACTAAAGCTCGAGTAGTAGTGATTCTTCTATCTCCTCTCTCGCCGTCGGTAACTACTGTAAAAATAATAAAAAGTTAATATGAAAACCAGGATTGTGGAGTCTGAGTCTGATAGTCGGGGAGTCAGTAATTTTGAAGAGGGTGAAGTCGGAGTCGGTAATTTTCAAGAGGTCGGAGTTGAAGTCAGTAACTTTCAAGATAGTAGAGTTGGAGTCAGAAAATTTTGAACTGACACTGACAAAGTTGTGAATTGTGAGTCTGAGTGACTTCAATCACTTCAAAAAGTTCAGACTTGCAACTTTCACAGCTCAAACTGCATTTGCAAGCTTAGAAGTTTTTTAACTTGCACCTTATGTTTCAATTTAGGTTATTTTCTAATAAATTCAACCTTCAATCTTATACCATCTATATTTAAGATTCTGAAGAAAAAAAAAACCATGATAAGAGAAATTTCTCTCATTGACAAATATTCTACTAGCTGCTGTTTATGTTGATCCTAAAGATCAACAACTAAAAGCTAAATCTGCACTTTGCAACATGGCCATTTGTATTAAAGGGTCGCAAGAAGTTCAAGAAGAAAAGATACATCTGGACTACATTGTAAGATATGAAACTACAGCTATCCCCATTATTACCCTCTCAAGTCATTCTTCAGAAAGCTCAGATGAGTAAGAAAAGCTAGATATTGAAGAGCTTATTCGAAAGCGTTGACTGGTTCAAGAAAAAGGTCTAAGGTCCTTCCTCTTTGTGTACACAATATTTCATAACTTTAAACAAAATTTCTTTGCTGCACTGAAAGT
>JABUQX010038988.1:12500-21880 GCA_015478945.1 Trachelipus rathkii
GGTATCACAAATGAAGAGATTAATGAATATGGTAACCTCACGTTCAATTAAACTAATATAAATTAATCGATTTAATTGCAAAACTTACAAGAATACGATCCGTAAGGGGGGCTATCCTTGGCAACGCTTTCCATCTTTTAATAAGCACAAAATGTTTCTGAAATAAATTTTAAAGTAAATTATTCCTTTAGGAATTGCAAAAAAGTCCTCACAATATATAATATATAATATGTAATATATAATATTTAATATATATAATATTTAATATATATAATATTTAATATATATAATATTTAATATATATAATATTTAATATATATAATATTTAATATATATAATATTTAATATATATAATATTTAATATATATAATATTTAATATATATAATATTTAATATATATAATATTTATATATATATATATATATATATAATATATAATATATATAATAAATAATATATATAATAAATAATATATATAATAAATAATATATATAATATTTATATATATAATATATAATATATTTAATATATAATATATATAATAATTAATATATATAATATTTAATATATATAATATTTAATATATATAATATTTAATATATATAATATTTAATATATATAATATTTAATATATATAATATTTAATATATATAATATTTAATATATATAATATTTAATATATATAATATTTAATATATATAATATTTAATATATATAATATTTAATATATATAATATTTAATATATATAATATTTAATATATATAATATTTAATATATATAATATTTAATATATATAATATTTAATATATATAATATTTAATATATATAATATTTAATATATATAATATTTAATATATATAATATTTAATATATATAATATTTAATATATATAATATTTAATATATATAATATTTAATATATATAATATTTAATATATATAATATTTAATATATATAATATTTAATATATATAATATTTAATATATATAATATTTAATATATATAATATTTAATATATATAATATTTAATATATATAATATTTAATATATATAATATTTAATATATATAATATTTAATATATATAATATTTAATATATATAATATTTAATATATATAATATTTAATATATATAATATTTAATATATATAATATTTAATATATATAATATTTAATATATATAATATTTAATATATATAATATTTAATATATATAATATTTAATATATATAATATTTAATATATATAATATTTAATATATATAATATTTAATATATATAATATTTAATATATATAATATTTAATATATATAATATTTAATATATATAATATTTAATATATATAATATTTAATATATATAATATTTAATATATATAATATTTAATATATATAATATTTAATATATATAATATTTAATATATATAATATTTAATATATATAATATTTAATATATATAATATTTAATATATATAATATTTAATATATATAATATTTAATATATATAATATTTAATATATATAATATTTAATATATATAATATTTAATATATATAATATTTAATATATATAATATTTAATATATATAATATTTAATATATATAATATTTAATATATATAATATTTAATATATATAATATTTAATATATATAATATTTAATATATATAATATTTAATATATATAATATTTAATATATATAATATTTAATATATATAATATTTAATATATATAATATTTAATATATATAATATTTAATATATATAATATTTAATATATATAATATTTAATATATATAATATTTAATATATATAATATTTAATATATATAATATTTAATATATATAATATTTAATATATATAATATTTAATATATATAATATTTAATATATATAATATTTAATATATATAATATTTAATATATATAATATTTAATATATATAATATTTAATATATATAATATTTAATATATATAATATTTAATATATATAATATTTAATATATATAATATTTAATATATATAATATTTAATATATATAATATTTAATATATATAATATTTAATATATATAATATTTAATATATATAATATTTAATATATATAATATTTAATATATATAATATTTAATATATATAATATTTAATATATATAATATTTAATATATATAATATTTAATATATATAATATTTAATATATATAATATTTAATATATATAATATTTAATATATATAATATTTAATATATATAATATTTAATATATATAATATTTAATATATATAATATTTAATATATATAATATTTAATATATATAATATTTAATATATATAATATTTAATATATATAATATTTAATATATATAATATTTAATATATATAATATTTAATATATATAATATTTAATATATATAATATTTGAAATATATTTTATTACATATATATATTTTTTAATAGAGAAAATATGGCATTACAAATATAAATAAGTTAAACTAATAAATTAATTGAAGAAATTAACTTATTATTAAATTAATATTAAGGTAGAATTTTAAGAAAAAATGATAATGAGGAAAAAAATAATGAAATGGCAGTAAAAAAGATGATCTAGAAAGATAATAAATAATAAAGTATAATAAAATAGAATAGGAATATACCTTGACAAATAAGATAACCAATATAATACAATACAAAAATAAAGTAAATAATTAAAGTAAGAAAGAAATAAATAAATAAATAGAATAGACAAAATAAAACTAATAAATAGAAAAATAAACATGATGAAACAAATAACTATAAAGATTAACTAACAAATAAACCAAAAATATTGTATAATAAAGTTGCTCATAGAAGAGTAGAATTATAAAGAAATTAAATAAATAATAAATAGAAGTAAAATTTTACAAACAACCTAAATATAATTAACAAATAAAATGAATGCAAATAAATGAATAAATGAATAATAAATAAATAAATATGGTGAAAATAATAAAGAAAAAATAAGGGATAATAATATTAATATAAAGTATCTCAACTCGGAAAAAATAACAAAGATAATAATAAATATAATATAATATAATAGGAATTAATAATAAGTAATCTAAATACAATATAATTATAATACAGTTAAATTAAACTACTCTTATTAAATAAGAAATAAGATAAATTAAATAAATAAATAAATAAATAATAAATAATAACTATAATAAATAAGAATTAAATAAATAAGATAAATAAAATAAAATAAACAAAGTAAATAAATAATAAATAACATGAAATAAAATAAAAGTAAATAAATAAAAATAAATAAATAATAGTATTAATAATATATTAATAAATAAATAGAATAATAAATAAAAATAAGATAAATAAATAGAAATAGAACTGTATGAAAAGCCAATATAATTAAATAAATAAATAAATATAATAATAAATAAAAAGACAACAGTAAATGAATAAAGTGTTCACATAAATAAATAAGAAAAGGTGAAATAATTAAGATAAATTTTAATTTCAATAAAGAGATAAATAAATAAAGTAAATTATAATATAAATAAATAAATAAATAACTAACATTTAAATTATAATTATTAATCAATAAATATATAGAATAAAATAAATAATAAATAAATAAATAAAAATAAGATAAATTAAATAATATAATAATTAAATAGAATAAATTATAATGAAAAATATATAAAAAGTGTTTGATTAAAGTATATTTAATGAAGTTATTAAACTTCAATAAAAGCATTTCTAATATATTTAAATAGAATATTAATGAGTAAATAATAAATAAGTAAATAAATAAATGGAAATAAATTAAAAAACTTTAAAATTTAAAAATAAAAATAAATATAACATAAGGTTAAATAAATAAATTAAATTATATAAATAATAATGAAATATAATAGAATTAAATAATAAATCAGAAAAATCCTAATAAATAAAAAAATTATAGAATAATTAAATAAATAAATAAGTAAATAAATAAATAAATAAGATGAAATAAATAAATAAATAAATGAAATAATAAATAAATAAATAAATAAATAAATAATAAATAATAAATAAAATTAAATAAATAAAATAAATAAATGAAATAAATAAATAAATAAAAAACTAATAAATAAATAAAGAAATAAATAAATAAATAAATAAGTAAATAAATCAATATAAGAATCATGTCAATAAAATAATAAAGAAATAAATAAATAAATAAAATAAATAAGAAGATAAATAATATATAATAAATAAATTAATAAAGTAAATAATTAAAATAAATATAATAAATAATAATAAATAGAATAAATAAAATAAATAAATAAATAAATAAATAAAGATATATAAATAAGATAAATAAATAAATAAATAAATAGAATAAAATATCACTAAATTTACTAGAAATAACAATAATTATAATGTAATATAATGATATAAAGTAATATTCAAAGAATAAAAAAAAATTGAAATAGAAAATAATTAAATAGATAAATAATACAATAAACAAATCATAAACAATAAGCTACCTAAATTAATAATATAAAATAAAAATAAAAAATAAAAATAAAAAATAAAAAATAAAAAAAATAAAAAATAAGAAAATAAATATAATTATATATATAAGTATATCGAAGGTCTGATATAATAATATAATATTAAATGATTATAATAGTAAATGAAGTAATAATAAATAATATTATAATAATAAATAATAATTAAATATATATATTATATATAATATATATAGTACTTGATGTGTATCATTGCAGCTATAACTCTTTTATATATATAAATATTATGCGGTAGGTAAATATATTAATTATAATTTATTATATTATTATATGTAGTATAGTTATTATAATTGATATATATCTATATAGGTAATAATATTCTATAGTAGTATGATATATAGTATATATATTATATAAGTATATAAAATTATAGAAATATTATAAATATATAATATATAAATATAATACTATATATATATATATAATTATATATATAAGTATTTATGTTATATATAGTATATTTTATATATATGATTATTATAATATATAATATATTATTATAATTATATTATATATAAAGTATATATAATATAATAATTAGTATAGATATATATATTTGTATATATATATATTATATATATATATATTAAATATATATATTATATAATATTATATTTTATAAAGTAAATATTAAATATATAATATATATATATATATATATAGTATATATATATATATTTTTAATATAAGTATATATATATATAGTAATATAGTATATATATATATATATAGTTATATATATATCTATATAGTATATATAGAATATAACTTATATATATATATATTATATATATATATATAAATATTATATAATATATATATAAATATTAATATAATATATATAAATATATATATATAAATAATATATGTAGGTATATATATATTATATATAATATGATTATATGATATAATTATAATATATATATATATAATGTATAGGTATATATATATATATTATATATATATTATATATATATATATATATATATATATATATATGTAGTCTATGTATATAATATTAAATATATATAGTTATATAAATATTATAATATATTATATATTAATATATATAATTATATATATATATATTATATATATATAATAATATATATATATATCTTATATAATATATTAATAGTATATATAGTTTTTTATCTTGGAGGATAGCTCAGTTGTATAGCACCGGGCAAATTGTCCTCAACGGCGCAACATTGCGGTGGTTCATTCCCAGAAAAGGCAGTTAAATGATCTTTAGACCTTCTCATTATATGTTTCTTTGCTTTAACAGTCTTCTTCTTATTGCGAATTCTAAAGTATATATTTTGCAAAGAATTAAAGAACGAGAGATAGGACAGGCTGGACACCCTGGTGATGTCCGCCTTGACGGGGGAAGTTCGTGCTTTAATAACTTGTTCTTGAATCCAAGTTTTTGGCTTGGAGGAGAGGCTCAGTTGTATAGCACCGGGCATTTTGTCCCTCACGCGCAACATGCGGTGGTTCAATCCTCCGGAGAAGGCAAGTAATTCTTTTCTTCTCATGTATATGTCTTTCTTTAACATCTTATCTTATTGCGATTATTATGCAATATTTAAACATCTAAAAATATACAGAACGAGACGTTAAGTATAGGACAGGCTGGACATCCTGTGGATTGTCGCCTGTGACGGGGGAAGTCGTTGCTTTATAACTGTTCTTGAAATCCAAGTTTTTTGGCTTTGGAGAATTAGCTTCAGTTTGTATAGTCACCGGGCATTATTGTCCGTCACGCGCCAACATTGCGGTAAGTTCAATCCCCAGAGAAAGCCAGTTAATTGCTTACGTTGCTCATTATACGTTCTTTCTTTAACATCTTTCTAATTGCGTATTATATGCAATATTTAACATCTAGAATATAAAGAACGAGCGATAAAACACGCTGGACACCTGGGGATGTCGCCTTGACGGGAACTCGGTTGCTTTATAACTGTTTCTTGAATCCAATGTTTTTTGGCTTGGAGGATAGCTCAGTTGTATAGCACCGGGCATTTTGTTCCTCACGCACAACATGCGGTGGTTCAATCCAGAGAAGCAATGTTAATTCGCTTTACTCTTCTCACTTTATGTTCTTGTCTTTATTATATATATATATATATATATATATATAATATATATATAATATATAATATATAAATATATATATATATATATATATATATTATAGTTATATACATATATATAGTATATATATACATATATAATATATATATGATTAGTATATATACATAGTATATATATAGTATATATATACATATATCATATATATTATTTATATTATATATAGTATTATTATTTATATATATATATAGATATATATTTTATATATATATATATATTATATATATATTATTATTATTATATATATATATTATATTATATAATTATAAATAATATATAGATTGATAATAGTAGCATTTAAGTTTAATTTTTGTTTATTTCTATCGTACGAAAAAATACTCTAGTTTATACAAAGTCTTTTGTTATTTTTTGTTATTTACCTTAATCTAACGTTGGTATTATTCAATTTCACTAGTATTTAATATACATGGTGCAAATTGAATCGTGTGATGTATATCTTGAAATAAAGATTATCGAAAGAAAAGTTATTGTTTTATCAATATATAATATCGGAAAATATCAGAAAACAAAGCATCGATAGTGTTATCCCTAAAAAAAAAACGCCGAAATTAGTCATTTTTTTTCCGGAGCGTAATTTATTGATGGTTTTTGAAATAAATTGTGCCATTTTGAAAATCTACGCTGATCGGGTAACAAAAACTTCAAAGTAGAATTTTTTGTATACCCATTTTTGGTATAATTATATAGTTTACATTAATTTTAATTGTAATAGTTACGGTAAAGCTTTTTATTCCACCCAGCTTAAGGTATTACCTAATTGTTTTATAGGCGTGGATACGCTTTCGATTACGAATAGGAAGTTTTATTTGGCATATCCATAATAAAATATGTGTTCGGATCCTATGCAATCGATATGGATAAAACTCATTCAAGGATAATTGATAAGATCCAAAATTTAAAATAATTTGTTTTACCATTGTTTTGTAAATTAATATGGTTTTTTAATTTAACTACAGTTAATTTACATGATTCAGAGTGTACGGAAGCCGACGATTTATCCATAATGTCGTTCAGATTTTATAAAGCGATAAGTATTGTTTATTTTTTCATATTTTCAGTTTTGGTCAGCATCAACTTGCTATTTAATTAAACTATGTATCAGCTTTAAAATTCGCTCTAGGTAAGTTTTCTCAATATTTTTTTTTCTGTTTATACTATATATATATAATATATATTATATATTATATATATATATATATATAGTATATAATTATATATTATATATAATATATATATATCTATATTATATATATATACTTATATATAGTATATAAATATTAATATTATTAGTATATTGAGAGTCTAGACGTTATTGTCGCATCAACTATTGGTCTTACCTGATCAAAGCCTATTTGTAGAAATTTTTATATTATTATCTTATGTTTGGGTAAAAATAAAACACGAAAAAAAGATTGAAATAAATTATTCTGAAAATTCTAAAATTTTTATTAATATATTAGGTTATTAGGTTATTTTATTAATAGTTATTTTTAATATAGGTTATATATATATATATATATTATATTATATATATGATATTATATTAGTATTATTTAGTATAGTATGATATTATATATAATATTTTAATATATATATAATATTATATTATATATTAAGTATGATATTTGGTTCTCTAGAAGAGCCACGATCCATATCTCAAAAACTACTATAGATACAGCGAAAGGAATGGACCTTTTTGGAACGTTTGGAAAAATAAAAATATTCCAGATGTATAATATAATAAATAAATAAGATAAAATGAATATGTGGCTATTTTTTAGGAAGGCAGGGGGAACATAATTATATGTTATGATTAATTATTTGTAAAAGGTATTGACACGATGTAGGGTGGTCGAGCCCGACGGGAACACAGGGGGGGACGTTTTTTCCATACCCGGTAGGGGAGGGGCGGGGAACCCCCGCGACACCCAAAATACCAAAGAGCGGGGGTTTCCGGAGACCCTCCCCGGAGGGGGAATTCAGTCCTACCCGCGTGAAGTTCCCCGAAGGCCGAGATGCCCCCGAACTCCCTTGCCCATCGGTGCGGTAAACCCTTGGGGTATTCTTTAGTAAAAAATGTCAATGAGAGTACCACGTCTTGGTGAATGTGTGTGTGTTTGTGTTCAGCCATGCAGGGCGATGGGCATTACAGTCCCCTGCTAGTATCATATTACTATATTGAGTCAGGGGTAATAGGTCTGGGACATAATCCTGGGGGAAGAGTGGAGAGATGGGATGAGGATATAGCCATTGATTAGGTTGTATGTTTTTTGTTTTCATTGATTTTTACTTTTATTAATTGGTATGTTGAGGTTTGGTCGTTCTTCATAATTTGTTGTGTATGGTTTGTGTAGTTTCAGAATAGAATGTGTTTGTGAATGAGCATAACTATTCTCTAGTGGGTCTTTTTCTTGTCTTAGGATTCTGTAATTGGGAAATTCGGATAGGTATGCGTTTTGTTTGAGATTAGATCCCTGTATTAGTACAATGTGCATATTGGGCATATTTAAGATGTGGAAAAGTTCTTTGTTTATTCTTAATACCATTTATATTTAATTAAAATATGTTGATTAAGTTATGTGGGTGGGGGATCTGAATTTCTATGTGCGAGTCTCCGCATGATTGACAGGACCATGCTGGAGAATATAAAT
>JABUQX010038989.1:0-22628 GCA_015478945.1 Trachelipus rathkii
TTTTTGACTGTTTTTTGACTGTTTTTGACTGTTTTGACTGTTTTTACCTGTTTTCGACTGTTTTTGACTATTTTTGACTGTTTTTGACTGTTTTTGACTGTTTTTGACTGTTTTTGACTGTTTTTGACTGTTTTACTGTTTTTGACTGTTTTTGACTGTTTTTGACTGTTTTTGACTGTTTTTGACTGACTGTTTTTGACTGACTGTTTTTGACTGAGTTTTTGACTGTTTTTGACTGTTTTTTGACTTGTTTTTGACTGTTTTTGAACGCTGTTTTTGACTTGACTGTTATTTGACTGTTTTTGACTTTTTTGACTGTTTTGACTGACTTGTTTTTGACTGTTTTTGTCTGTTTTTGTTTTGACTGTTTTTGACTGTTTTTGACTGTTTTTGACTGTTTTTGACTGTTTTTGACTGTTTTTGACTGACTGTTTTTGACTGTTTTTGACTGTTTTTGACTGACTGTTTTTGACTGTTTTTGACTGTTTTTGACTGTTTTTGACTGACTGTTTTTGACTGTTTTTGACTGTTTTTGACTGTTTTTTGACTGTTTTTGACTGTTTTGACTGTTTTTTTGACTGACTGTTTTTCACTGTTTTTGTTTTGACTGTTTTTTGACTGACTGTTTTTTGACTGTTTTGACTGTTTTTGACGTTTTTGACTGTTTTTTGACTGTTTTTTGACTGACTGTTTTTTGACTGTTTTTGTCTGTTTTTTTTTTTGTCTGTTTTTTGACTGTTTTTGACTGTTTTTGACTGTTTTTGACTGTTTTTGACTGTTTTTGACTGTTTTTGACTGTTTTGACTGTTTTTGACTGTTTTTGACTGTTTTTGACTGTTTTGTTTTTGACTGTTTTTGACTGTTTTTGACTGTTTTTGACTGTTTTTGACTGTTTTTGACTGTTTTTGACTGTTTTTGATTGTTTTTGACTGTTTTTTGACTGTTTTTTGACTGTTTTTGACTGTTTTTTGACTTTTTGACTGTTTTTGACTGTTTTTGACTGTTTTTGACTGTTTTTTTACTTTTTTGACTGTTTTGACTGTTTCTTGACTGAACTGTTTTTTGACTGTTTTTTGAATACTGACTGTTTTTGACAGACTGTTTTTGACTGTTTTGACCTGACTGTTTTGACTGTTTTTGACTGATCTGTTTTTGTCTGTTTTTGACTGTTTTTGACTGTTTTTGACTGTTTTTGACTGTTTTTGACTGTTTTTGACTGTTTTTGACTGTTTTTGACTGTTTTTGACTGTTTTTTGACTGACTGTTTTTGACTGTTTTTGACTGTTTTTGACTGTTTTTGTCGTTTTTTTTCTATTTTTGACTTTTTGACTGTTTTTGACTGTTTTTTGACTTTTGACTGACTGTTTTTGACTGACTGTTTTTGACTGTTTTTGACTGTTTTTGACTGTTTTTGACTGTTTTTGACTGTTTTTGACTGTTTTTGACTGACTGTTTTTGACTGTTTTTGTCTGTTTTTGACTTTGTTTTTGACTGTTTTTGACTGTTTTTGACTGCTGTTTTTGACTGTTTTTGACTGTTTTTGACTGTTTTTGACTGTTTTTGACTGTTTTTGACTGTTTTGACTGTTTTTGACTGTTTTTGACTGACTGTTTTTGACTGTTTTTTTGACTGTTTTTTGACTTGTTTTTGACTGTTTTTGACTGTTTTTGACTGTTTTTGACTGTTTTTGACTGTTTTTGACTGTTTTTGACTGTTTTTGACTGTTTTTGACTGACTGTTTTTGACTGTTTTTGACTGACTGTTTTTGACTGTTTTTGACTGACTGTTTTTGACTGTTTTTGACTGTTTTTGACTGACTGTTTTTGACTGTTTTGCTGACCTGTTTTTTGACTTTTTTTTGACTGACTGTTTTTTTGACTGTTTTGACTGTTTTTGACTGTTTTTGACTGTTTTTGACTGTTTTTGTCTGTTTTTTTGACTGTTTTTGTCTGACTGTTTTTGACTGACTGTTTTTGACTGTTTTTGACTGTTTTTGACTGTTTTTGACTTTTTTTTTACTGTTTTTGACTTTTTTTGACTGTTTTTGACTTTTTTTGACTGTTTTTGACTGTTTTGACTGTTTTTGACTGTTTTTGACTGTTTTTGACTGTTTTTGACTGTTTTTGACTGACTGTTTTGACTGTTTTTTGACTATTTTGACTGTTTTTGACTTTTACTGTTTTTGACTGACTGTTGACTGTTTTTTGACTGACTGTTTTTGACTGTTTTTGACTGACTGTTTTTGACTGTTTTTGACTGACTGTTTTTGACTGTTTTTGACTGACTGTTTTTGACTGTTTTTGACTGTTTTTGACTGTTTTTGACTGTTTTTTTTTGACTGTTTTTGACTGTTTTTGACTGTTTTTGACTGTTTTTTGACTGTTTTTGACTGTTTTTTGACTTGACTGTTTTTGACTGTTTGTGACTGTTTTTGCTGTTTTTGACTGTTTTTGACTGTTTTTTGACTGTTGTTTTCTAGTGGGTTAACTAAATATGGACTGATTTTGAAAATAGGCATTATGACTGTTTCTGACTTTTTTTCAGAGGCTTTTAAACTGTTTTTGAATGTTTTGACTGTTTTTGACTGTTTTTGACTGTTTTTGACTGTTTTTGACTGACTGTTTTTGACTGACTGTTTTTGACTGTTTTTGACTGTTTTTGTTTGACTGTTTTTGACTGACTGTTTTTGACTGACTGTTTTTGACTGTTTTTGACTGTTTTTGACTGTTTTTGACTGTTTTTGACTGACTGTTTTTGACTGTTTTTGACTGACTGTTTTTGACTGACTGTTTTTGACTGTTTTTTGAATGGAAAATGTTTTTGACTGTTTTTTGACTGTTTTTGACTGTTTTTGACTGACTGTTTTTGACTGTTTTTGACTGTTTTTGACTGTTTTTGACTGTTTTTGACTGTTTTTGACTGTTTTGACTGTTTTTGACTGTTTTGACTGTTTTTGACTGACTGTTTTTGACTGTTTTTGACTGACTGTTTTTGACTGTTTTTGACTGTTTTTGACTGTTTTTGACTGATCTGTTTTTGACTGTTTTTTTCTGTTTTTTTGTCTGTTTTTTTGACTGTTTTTGACTTTTTTTACTGTTTTTGACTGTTTTTGACTGTTTTTGACTGTTTTTGACTGACTGTTTTTGACTGTTTTTGACTGACTGTTTTGACTGTTTTTGACTGTTTTTGACTGTTTTTGTCTGTTTTTGACTGTTTTTGATCTGTTTTTGTCTGGACTTTTTTTGAACTGTTTTTTGACTGTTTTTGACTGTTTTTGACTGTTTTTGACTGTTTTTGACTGTTTTTGACTGACTGTTTTTGACTGTTTTTGACTGACTGTTTTTGACTGTTTTTGACTGTTTTTGACTGACTGTTTTTGTCTGTTTTTGACTGTTTTTGACTGACTGTTTTTTGACTGTTTTTTACTGTTTTTTGACTGACTGTTTTTGTCTGTTTTTTGTTTTTTTTTTGTTTTTTTTTGACTGTTTTTGACTGTTTTTGACTGTTTTTGACTGTCTGTTTTTGACTGTTTTTGACTGTTTTTGACTGACTGTTTTTGACTGTTTTTGACTGACTGTTTTTGACTGTTTTGACTGTTTTTGACTGTTTTTGACTGTTTTTGACTGACTGTTTTTGACTGACTGTTTTTGACTGACTGTTTTTGACTGTTTTTGACTGTTTTTGACTGTTTTTGACTGTTTTTGACTGTTTTTGACTGTTTTTGACTGTTTTTTTTGACTGACTGTTTTTGACCCTGTTTTTGACTGTTTTTTTGACTGTGTTTTTGACTGTTTTGACTGTTTTGAACTGTTTTTTTTTTTTGACTGTTTTTGACTGATTTGACTGTTTTTTGACTGTTTTTGACTGTTTTTTGACTGTTTTTTGACTGTTTTTGACTGTTTTTGACTGTTTTTGACTGTTTTTGACTGTTTTTGACTGTTTTTGACTGACTGTTTTTGACTGTTTTTGACTGTTTTTGACTGACTGTTTTTGACTGTTTTTGACTGTTTTTGACTGTTTTTGACTGTTTTGACTGTTTTTTTTTTTTTTGACTGTTTTGACTGTTTTTGACTGACTGTTTTTGACTGACTGTTTTTGACTGACTGTTTTTGACTGTTTTTGACTGACTGTTTTTGACTGACTGTTTTTGACTGACTGGTTTTATTGACTGTTTTTGACTGTTTTTGCGTTTTTTGACTGTTTTTGACTGACCTGTTTTTGAATGTTTTTGACTGACTGTTTTTGACCTGACTGGTTTTTGACTGTTTCTTGACGGACTGTTTTTGAACTGTTTTTGAACTGTTTTTGACTGGTGTTTGGTTTGACTGACTGTTTTTGACTGACTGTTTTTGAGACTGACTGTTTTTGGACTGTTATTTGAACTGTTTGGACTGTTTTTGTACTGTTTTTTGAACTGTTTTGACTGACTTGTTTTTGTGACGTGTGTGGTGTTGTGGTTGTGTACTGAGTCTGTTTTTGACGTGGTGTTTTGACTGGTTGTGTTGAGCGGTGGGTGTGGTTTTTTGACGACTGTTTTTGGTGTAGTGTTTTTGGTATTGTTTTGGGTGGACTGTTTGTGTTTGTGTACTGTTTTTGACTGTTTTTGAATGTTTTTGAACTGTTTTTTAACTGTTTTTGACTTTTTGACTGACTGTTTTTGAATCTGTTTTTGACCGACTGTTTTTGACTGTTTTTGACTGTTTTGACTGTTTTTGACTGTTTTTGACTGTTTTTACTGTTTTTGACTGACTTTTTTTTTGACTGTTTTTGACTGTTTTTGACTGTTTTGACTGGTTTTTTGACTTTTGACTGTTTTTTGACTGACTGTTTTTGTACTGTTTTTGACTGATCTGTTTTGACTGACTGTTTTGAATCTGTTTTTTGACTGACTGTTTTGACTGTTTTTGACACTGTTTTTGACTGTTTTGACTGTTTTGACTGTTTTTGACTGACTGTTTTGACTGTTTTTTTGACTGACTGTTTTTGACTGTTTTTTTGACTGTTTTTGACTGTTTTTGACTGTTTTTGACTGTTTTTGACTGTTTTGATTGACTGTTTTTGACTGTTTTTGACTGACTGTTTTTTGACTGGTTTTTGACTGTTTTGACTGTTTTTGACTGACTGTTTTTTGATTTTGACTGTTTTTGACTGAATGTTTTTGACTGACTGTTTTTGACTGTTTTTTTTGACTGTTTTTGTCTGTGTTTTGTTTGTTTTTGATCTGTTTTTTTTGGACTGTTTTGATCTGTTTTTGAACTGACTTGTTTTGATTGACTGTTTTTGACTGTTTTTGACTGTTTTTGACTGTTTTTTGACTGTTTTGACTGTTTTTGACTGTTTTTGACTGTTTTTGACTGTTTTTGACTGTTTTTGACTGTTTTTTGACTGTTTTTGACTGACTGTTTTTGACTGTTTTTTTGACTGTTTTTGACTGTTTTTTGACTGTTTTTTTGACTGTTTTTTTTGACTGTTTTTTGTCTGTTTTTTTACTGTTTTTGAATGACTGTTTTTGACTGTGTTTTTGACTGTTTTTGACTGTTTTTGACTGTTTTTTTTGTCTGTTTTTGACTGATTGTTTTTGACTGTTTGACTGTTTTTGACTGTTTTTGACTGTTTTTGACTGTTTTTGACTGTTTTTGACTGTTTTTGACTGTTTTGACTGTTTTTGACTGTTTTTGTCTGACTGTTTTTGACTGTTTTTGACTGTTTTTGACTGTTTTTGACTGTTTTTGACTGTTTTTGACTGACTGTTTTTGACTGTTTTTGACTGTTTTTGTACTGTTTTTGACTGTTTTTTACTGTTTTTGACTGTTTTTGACTGTTTTTGACTGTTTTTGACTGTTTTTGACTGTTTTTGACTGTTTTTGACTTGTTTTTGACTGTTTTTGACTGTTTTTGACTGACTGTTGTTGACTGTTTTTGACTGACTGTTTTTGACCTGTTTTGACCTGTTTTTGACTGTTTTTGACTGTTTTTGACTGTTTTTGACTGTTTTGACTGTTTTTGACTGTTTTTGACTGTTTTTTGACTGTTTTTGACTGTTTTTGACTGACTGTTTTTGAATGTTTTTTTCTGTTTTTTACTGTTTTTTGACTGTTTTTGACTGTTTTTGACTGACTGTTTTTTGACTGTTTTTTGTCTGACTGTTTTTGTCTGACTGTTTTTGTTTTTGTCTGTTTTTGACTGACTGTTTTTGACTGTTTTTGACTGTGTTTTTGACTGTTTTTGACTGTTTTTGACTGTTTTTGACTGTTTTTGACTGTTTTTGACTGTTTTTGACTGTTTTGACTTTTTGACTGTTTTTGACTGACTGTTTTTGACTGTTTTTTACTGACTGTTTTTGACTGTTTTTGTCTGACTGTTTTTGACTGTTTTTGACTGACTGTTTTTGACTTTTTGTCTGTTTTTTGAAATCTGTTTTTGACTTGTTTTTTTTTTTTTTTGACTGTTTTTTTGCTGTTTTTGACTGTTTTTGACTGTTTTTGACTGTTTTTGACTGTTTTTGACTGTTTTTGACTGTTTTTGACTGTTTTTGACTGTTTTTGACTGACTGTTTTTGTCTGTTTTTGACTGTTTTTGACTGTTTTTTGACTGTTTTTTTGACTGTTTTTGACTGACTGTTTTGACTGTTTTTGACTGTTTTTGGACTGTTTGACTTTTTTTGACTGTTTTTGACTGTTTTTGACTGTTTTTGACTGTTTTTGACTTTTTTGACTGACTGTTTTTGACTGTTTTTGATTTTTTTTGACTGTTTTTGACTGTTTTTGACTGTTTTTGACTGTTTTTGACTGTTTTTGACTGTTTTTGACTGTTTTTGACTGTTTTTGACTGACTTTTTTTGACTGTTTTTTGACTGTTTTTTGACTGTTTTGACTGTTTTTTGACTGACTGTTTTTGTGAATGTTTTTGACTGTTTTTTGACCTGTTTTTTGACTGTTTTGACTGACTGTTTTGACTGTTTTTTGATTTGACTGTTTTTTGACTGTTTTTTCGACTGTTTTTTGACTGACTGTTTTGACTGTTTTTTTTGACTGTTTTTTGACTGACTGTTTTGATTGTTTTGACTGTTTTTGACTGTTTTTGACTGTTTTTGACTGTTTTTGACTTTTTTGACTGTTTTTGACTGTTTTTGACTGTTTTTGACTGTTTTTGATTGACTGTTTTTGACTGTTTTTGACTGTTTTTGACTGTTTTTGACTGTTTTTGACTGTTTTTGACTGTTTTTGACTGACTGTTTTTGACTGTTTTTGATTGACTGTTTTTGACTGTTTTTGACTGTTTTTGACTGATTTTTTTTTTTTTTTTTTTTTTTTTTTTTTTTTTTTTTTTTTTTTTTTTTTTTTTTTGACTGTTTTTGACTGTTTTTGACTGTTTTTGACTGTTTTTGACTGTTTTTGACTGTTTTTTGACTATTTTTGACTGACTGTTTTTGACTGTTTTTGACTGTTTTTGTGACTGTTTTTTGACTGTTTTTGACTGTTTTTGTCTGTTTTTTTGACTGTTTTTGTTTTTGATCTGTTTTTGACTGTTTTTGACTGACTGTTTTTAAACTGTTTTTTGACTGTTTTTGACTGTTTTTTGACTAGACTGTTTTTGACTGTTTTTTGACTTTTTTGACTGTTTTTGACTATTTTGACTGTTTTTGACTGTTTTTTGACTGACTGTTTTTACTGTTTTTGACTGTTTTGACTGACTGTTTTTTGACTGTTTTTGACTGTTTTTGACGTTTTAATGTTTTTTGACTGTTTTTTGACTGTTTTTGACTGACTGGTTTTTTGACTGTTTTGACTGAATGTTTTTGACTGACTGTTTTATTGACTGTTTTGTGACTGTTTTTGACTGTGTTTTGACTTACTGTTTTTGACTGTTTTTTGACTGTTTTTGACTGTTTTTGACTGTTTTTGATTGTTTTTGACTGTTTTTGACTGTTTTTGACTGTTTTTGACTGTTTTTGACTGACTGTTTTTGTCTGTTTTTGACTGACTGTTTTTGACTGTTTTTTTTGACTGTTTTTTGACTGTTTTTTGATTGTTTTTGACTGTTTTTTGACTGTTTTGACTGTTTTTTGACTGTTTTTGACTGTTTTTGACTGTTTTTGACTGTTTTTGACTTTTTGACTGTTTTTTGACTTACTGTTTTTTGACTGTTTTTGACATGTTTTTGAACTGTTTTTGACTGGTGTTTGACTGTTTTTCGACTGAACTGTTTTTGACTGTTTTTTGACTGATGTTTTTGACAGACTGTTTTTGACTCGGTTTATGACTGACTGTTTTTGTCTGTTTTTGTCTGTTTTTGACTGTTTTTGACTGTTTTTGACTGTTTTTGACTGTTTTTGACTGTTTTTGACTGTTTTTGACTGTTTTTGACTGTTTTTGACTTTTGAGTGTTTTCTTGACTGACTGTTTTTTGGCTTTTTTTGAACTGTTTTTGTGTTTTTTTTGCCTGTTTTTTGTTTGTTTTGACTTTTTTTGACTGTTTTTTTTGTTTTTGACTGTTTTTTTTTTGACTGTTTTGACTGACTGTTTTTGACTGTTTTTGACTGTTTTTGACTGTTTTTGACTGTTTTTGACTGTTTTTGACTGTTTTTGACTGTTTTTGACTGTTTTGTCTGTTTTTGACTGTTTTTGACTGTTTTTTTCTGTTTTTGTCTGACTGTTTTGTTTTTTTTTGTCTGTTTTTGTTTGTTTTTTTGTTGTTTTTTGACTTTTTGACTGTTTTTTAAACTGTTTCTTGACTGTTTTTGACGTTTTTGATCTGTTTTTGACTTGTTTTGACTTTTTGACTGATGTTTTTGACTGTTTTTGACTGTTTTTGACTGTTTTTGACTGTTTTTGACTGTTTTTGACTGACTGTTTTTGACTGTTTTTGACTATTTTTGACTGTTTTTGACTGACTGTTTTTGACTGACTGTTTTTGACTGTTTTTGACTGACTGTTTTTGACTGTTTTTGACTGACTGTTTTTGACTGTTTTTGATTGACTGTTTTTGACTGTTTTTGACTGTTTTTGACTGTTTTTGACTGTTTTTGACTGTTTTTGACTGTTTTTGACTGACTGTTTTTGACTGTTTTTGACTTTTTTTGACTGTTTTTTGACTGACTTTTTTTGACTGTTTTTGACTTTTTGACTGTTTTTGACTGACTGTTTTTGACTGTTTTTGACTGTTTTTGACTGTTTTGACTGTTTTGACTGTTTTTGACTGTTTTTGACTGTTTTTGACTGTTTTTGACTGTTTTTGACTGTTTTTGACTGTTTTTGACTGTTTTTTTGACTGACTGTTTTGACTGTTTTTTGACTATTTTTTGACTGTTTTTGACTGACTGTTTTTGACTGACTGTTTTTGACTGTTTTTGACTGACTGTTTTTGACTGACTGTTTTTGACTGACTGTTTTTGACTGTTTTTGACTGACTGTTTTTGACTGTTTTTGACTGTTTTTGACTGTTTTTGACTGTTTTTGACTGTTTTTGACTGATTGTTTTTGACTGTTTTTGATTGTTTTTGACCGTTTTTTGACTGCTGTTTTGAACTGTTTTTTGATGTTTTTGATCTGTTTTTGACTTTTTTTTTGACTGTTTTTGACTGACTGTTTTTGAACTGTTTTTGACTGTTTTTTGACTGTTTTTTGACTGACTGTTTTGACTATTTTGACTGTTTTTTGGACTGTTTGACTGTTTTTTGACTTGTTTTGACTGTTTTTTTGACTGTGTTTTTGACTGACTGTTTTTGAATTGACTGTTTTTTGACTGTTTTTGACTGACTGTTTTTGACTGACTGTTTTTGATCTGTTTGACTGTTTCGACTGTTTTTTGATTCTGTTTTTGGAACTGTTTTTTTGATGTTTTTTGACTGTTTTGACTGTTTTTGACTGTTTTTTTACGTTTTTGTTTGCCTGTTTTTGACTGTTTTTTTGACTGTTTTTTTTTGATCTGACTAGTTTTTGACTGTTTTAACTGTTTTTTGAATCTGACTGTTTTTGACTGTTTTTGACTGTTTGTTTTTGACTGTTTTTGACTGTTTTTTTGACTGTTTTTGACTGTTTTTGACTGTTTTTTGACTGTTTTTTGACTGTTTTTTGACTGTTTTTTGACTGTTTTTGACTGTTTTTTCTTTTTTTTTTACTGTTTTTTGACTGTTTTTTTTGACTGTTTTGACTGTTTTGACTGTTTTTGACTGTTTTTGAAGACTGTTTTTGATCTGTTTTTGCTGACTTTTGACTGACAGTTTGAGCTGTTTTTGACTGTTTTTGACTGACTGTTTTTGACTGTTTTTGACTGTTTTTGACTGTTTTTGACTGTTTTTGACTGTTTTTGACTGTTTTTGACTGTTTTTTGACTGTTTTTTGACTGTTTTTGACTGTTTTTGACTGTTTTTTGACTGTTTTTTGACTGTTTTTTGACTGTTTTTGACTGTTTTTGACTGTTTTTGACTGTTTTTTGACTGTTTTTTGACTGTTTTTGACTGTTTTGACTGTTTTTTGACTGTTTTTAACTGTTTTTGACTGTTTTGACTGTTTTTATGTACTGTTTTTGTCTGTTTTGACTGTTTTTTTTTGACTGTTTTTGTCTGACTGTTTTTGACTGTTTTTGACTGTTTTTGACTGTTTTTGACTGACTGTTTTTGACTGTTTTTGACTGTTTTTGACTGTTTTTGACTGTTTTTGACTGTTTTTGACTGTTTTTGACTGTTTTGACTGTTTTTTGACTGTTTTGACTGTTTTTTGACTGTTTTTTTGACTGTTTTTTGACTGACTGTTTTGTTGAATTTTGACCTGTTTTTGACCTGTTTTTGACTGTTTTTTGATTTTTTTGACTGTTTTGACTGTTTTTTGACTGTTTTTGGACTTGTTTTTGACTGTTTTGACTGACTGTTTGTTGACTGTTTTTGACTGTTTTTGTCTGTTTTTTGTTCTGTTTTTGACTGTTTTGCTTTTTTTTGACTTTTTTTGACTGTTTTTGACTGTTTTTGACTGTTTTTGACTGTTTTTGACTGTTTTTGACTGACTGTTTTTTTCTGTTTTTGTTTTTACTGTTTTTGACTGACTGTTTTTGACTGTTTTTGACTGTTTTTGACTGTTTTTGACTGTTTTTGACTGTGTTTTTGACTGACTGTTTTTGATTTTGTTTTTGGCTGTTGTTTTGAGTGACTGTTTTTGACTGTTTTTTTTTGTTCTGTTTTTGACTGTTTTTTGACTGTTTTTGACTGACTGTTTTTTGACTGTTTTTGAACTGTTTTTGACTGTTTTGACTGTTTTTGACTGTTTTTGTCTGTTTTTGACTGTTTTTGACTGTTTTTGACTGTTTTTGACTGTTTTGACTGTTTTTGACTGTTTTTGACTGTTTTTGACTGACTGTTTTTTGACTGTTTTTTGACTGTTTTTTGACTGTTTTTTTGTACTGTTTTTTAACTGTTTTTGACTGTTTTTTGACTGTTTTTTGCTGTTTTTGACTGTTTTGTGACTTGTTTTAACTGACTAGTTTTTTTGACTTGTTTTTGTGCTGACTGTTTTGAACCTTGACCTGTTTGTTGACTGTTTTTTTTGACTGACTGTTTTTTGACTGATCTGTGTTTTTTGACTGTTTTTGAATGTTTTTGACTGTTTTTTGACTGTTTTTGACTGACTTTTTTGATATGTTTTTGACTGTTTTTTTACTGTTTTTACTGTTTTTGGACTGTTTTTTTGACTGTTTTTTGACTTGTTTTTTACTAGGTTTTGATGGATCTGTTTTTTGAATTCTGTTTTTTGATCGTATTTTGATCTGTTTTTGACTGTTATCTTGTTACTTTTTGACTGTTTTTGAACTGTTTTTGACTGACTGTTTTTTTGACTGTTTTTGACTGTTTTTTGTACTGTTTTTGAAGCTGTTTTTCGAATGTTTTTTGACTTCGTTATTTGACTGTTTTTTTGTAAATGTTTTTGCACTGTTTTTTGACTGTTTGAACTGACTGTTCCTTGCTGACTGTTTTGTTGACGTTTTTTGACCTGTTTTTTGACCTGTTTTTGACTGTTTTTTGCTGTTTTTTTGGCTGACTGTTTTTGACTGTTTTTTGACTGTTTTTTTGACTGTTTTTGACCTGGTTTATGGCTTGTTTTTGACTGTTTTTGACTGTTTTTGACTGTTTTTGGCTGTTTTTGACTGACTGTTTTTTGACTGTTTTTGACTACTGTTTTGACTGTTTTTGACTGTTTTTGACTGTTTTTGACTGTTTTTGACTGTTTTTGACTGTTTTTGATCTGTTTTTGACTGTTTTTGACTGTTTTTTTTTTTTTTTTGACTGGTTTTTGACTGTTTTTTGACTGACTGTTTTTTGACTGTTTTTGACTGACTTGTTTTTGACTGTTTTTTGATTGTTTTTTGACTGTTTTTTGACTGTTTTTTTTTGACTGTTTTTTGGACTGTTTTTGACTGTTTTTGACTGTCTTTTTGACTGTTTTTGACTGTTTTTGACTGTTTTTGACTGTTTTTGACTTGACTGTTTTTGACTGTTTTTGACTGACTGTTTTTGACTGTTTTTTTTTGACTGTGTTTTTGACTGACTGTTTTGACTGTTTTTGACTGTTTTTGACTGTTTTTGTCTGTTTTGACTGTTTTTGACTGATTGTATTTATCTGTTTTTGACTGTATTTGTACTGTTTTTACTGGTTTTGACTGTTTTTGACTGTTTTTGACTGTTTTTTTACTGGTTTTGAATGACTGTTTTTGACTGTTTTTGACTGTTTTTGACTGTTTTTTGACTGTTTTTGACTTTTTTTGACTGTTTTTGATTGTTTTTGATCTGGCCTGTTTTTGACTGTTTTTTTTGACTGTTTTTGACTGTTTTGACTGTTTTTGACTGTTTTTGACTGTTTTTGACTGTTTTTGACTGTTTTTGACTGTTTTTGACTGTTCTTGGGAACGTGACCTGTTCTGACTGAGGTCTTGTTTTGACTGTTTTTGACTGTTTTTGACTGTTTTTGACTGTTTTTGACTGTTTTTGACTGACTGTTTTTGACTGTTTTGACTGTTTTTTGACTGTTTTTTGACTGTTTTTTGACTACTGTTTTTACTGTTTTGACTGTTTTTGACTGTTTTTGACTGTTTTTGACTGTTTTTGACTGTTTTTGACTGTTTTTGTCTGTTTTTTTTACTCTTTTTTTTCTGTTTTTTTTTGTTTGTGTTTTGACTGTTTTTTGACTGTTTTTCGAACTGTTTTTTGACTGTTTTTGACTGTTTTTTGACTGTTTTTTGACTGTTTTTGACTGTTTTGACTGACTGTTTTTTGCACTGTTTTGATCTGTTTTTTGTGAACTGTTTTTTGATCTGACGTGTTTTTGACTGATGTTTTTTTGACGGTTTTTGAACTGCTTTCTGACTGTTTTTGACTGTTTTTGACCGCTGTTTGTGACTGTTTTTGACTGTTTTTGACTGTTTTTTGAATGTTTTTTTTTTTTGACTGTTTTTTGACTGTTTTTGACTGTTTTTTGACTGTTTTTTGACTGTTTTTGACTGTTTTTGACTGTTTTTTGACTGTTTTTTGACTGTTTTTTTGACTGTTTTTGACTGTTTTTGACTGTTTTTGACTGTTTTTGACTGACATGTTTTTGACTGTTTTTGACTGTTTTTGACTGTTTTGACTGACTGTTTTTGACTGTTTTTTGACTGGTTGACTTGTTTTTTGACTGCTTTGACTGCTTTTTTTGAAATCTGTTTTGAACTGTATGTTTTGACTGTTTTTTTTGCTGACTTGTTTTTTTTGAACTGACAGTTTTTGACTGTTTTGAAACTGTCTTTTGACTGACCTGTTTTTTGACTGTTTATTGACTGACTGTTTTTGAACTGTTATTTTTAGACTGTTTTGACTGTTTTTTGACTGTTTTTTTTGACTGTTTTTTGACTGTTTTTGACTGACTGTTTTTGACTGTTTTTTTTGACTGACTGTTTTTGACTGACTGTTTTTAACTGTTTTTGACTGTTTTTGACTGTTTTGACTGACTGTTTTTGACTGTTTTTGACTGTTTTGACTGTTTTTGACTGTTTTTGACTGTTTTTTTCACGTTTTTTTTTGACTGTTTTTGACTGTTTTTTTTGACTGTTTTTTGACTGTTTTTTTGACTTTTTTAGACTAGTTTATTTAGTTTTTTAGTGATTATATTTGACTTTGTTTTTTGACTGACTGTTTTTGACTGACAGTTTTTTGACTGTTTTGACTGTTTTTGACTGACTGTTTTTGACTGTATTTGACTGTTTTTGACTGTTTTTGACTGTTTTTGACTGTTTTTGACTGTTTTTGACTGTTTTTGACTGTTTTTGACTGACTGTTTTTGACTGTTTTTGACTGTTTTTGACTGTTTTTGACTGTTTTTGACTGTTTTTGACTGTTTTTGTCTACTTTTTTTGACTGTTTTTGACTGTTTTTGACTGTTTTTGACTGTTTTTGACTGACTGTTTTTGACTGTTTTTGACTGACTGTTTTTGACTGACTTTGACTGATGTTTTTTACTGACTGTTTTTGACTGACTGTTTTTGAACTGTTTTTGACTGTTTTTGACTGTTTTTGACTGTTTTTGACTGTTTTTTGACTGTTTTTTGACTGTTTTGACTGTTTTTTTTGACTGTTTTTGACTGTTTTTGACTGTTTTTTACTGACTGTTTTTTTGACTGACAGTTTTTGACTGTTTTTGACTGGTTTTTTAACTGACTGTTTTTGACTGTTTTTGGACTGTTTTTTGAACTACCTGTTTTTGACTGTTTTTGGACTGTTTTTGATCTGTTTTTGACTGTTTTGACTGTTTTTTAATGTTTTTGACTGTTTTTTGTACTGTGTTTGACTGTTTTGACTGTTTTTGACTGTTTTTTCGACTGTTTTTTGTTTTTTTTTTTGACTGTTTTTGACTGTTTTTGACTGTTTTTGACTGTTTTTGACTGTTTTTGACTGTTTTTGACTGACAGTTTTTTTGACTGTTTTTGACTGTTTTTGACTGACTGTTTTTGACTTTGTTTTTGACTGTTTTTAAGAGATCATTTTTGACTGACGTTTTTGACTGTTTTTTGAACTGTTTTTGAACTGTTTTTGACTGTTTTTGACTGTTTTTGACTGTTTTTGACTGACTGTTTTTGACTGTTTTTGACTGTTTTTGACTGTTTTTGACTGTTTTTGACTGTTTTTGACTGTTTTTGGCTTGTTTTTTTGTCTGTTTTTGACTGTTTTTTGTCTGATTTTGACTGTTTTTGACTGTTTTGACTGTTTTGACTGTTTTGACTTTTTTTGACTGTTTTTGAATGTTTTTGACTGTTTTCACTGTTTTACTGTTTTTAACTGTTTTTGACTGTTTTTGACTGTTTTTTGACTGTTTTGACCTGTTTTGAACTGACTGTGTTTAAAGAACTGACTGTTTTTGACTGTTTTTGACTGTTTTTGACTGTTTTTGTTTGTTTTTGACTGTTTTTGATTGTTTTTGTCTTTTTGACTGTTTTTGACTGTTTTTGACTGTTTTTGACTGTTTTTGACTGTTTTTGACTGTTTTTGACTGTTTTTTGACTGACTGTTTTTTGACTGACAGTTTTTGACTGTTTTTGAACTGTTTGTCTGATTGTTTTTGACTGTTTTTGACTGTTTTTGACTGTTTTTGACTGTTTTTGACTGACTGTTTTTGACTGTTTTTGACTGTTTTTTGACTGTTTTTGACTGTTTTTGATCTGTTTTTGACTGTTTTTGACCGTTTTTGACTGTTTTTTGACTGTTTTTTTGACTGTTTTTTGACTGTTTTTGACTGTTTTAACTGTTGTTGTTTGAGATAGTTTTCAGATAGTTTTGACTGTTTGTTTTTGACTGTGTTTTGGATTATTATTGGACTTTGTTAGATTTTTTTTGACTGTTTTGACTGTTTTTGACTTTTTTTGACTGGTTTTTGACTGTTTTTTGACTGTTTTGACTGTTTTTGACTTTTGACTGTTTTTGACTGTTTTTGACTGTTTTTGAATCTTTTTGACTGTTTTTTGACTGTTTTTGACTTTAACTGTTTTTGACTGACTGTTTTGACTGTTTTTGACTTCAGACTGTTTTTGACCTGTTTTTGACTGTTTTTTGAATGTTTTTTGACTGTTTTTTGACTGTTTTGACTGTTTTAACTGTTGTTGTTTGACTGTTTTTGACTGTTTTTGAACTGACTGTTGTTTTGACTGTTTTTGAGCTGACTGTTTTGACCTGTTTATTGACTGTTTTGCCATAGCTCTCTTCTAGAAATATCTTCATCTCAGACACTGTTTTCTCATAGGATCACTCTACATCGACTGTTTTTTATGAACTGTTTTTGTGACTGTTTTGACTGACATGTTTTTGACTGACTTTTTTTTGACTGTTTTTGACTTTTTGACTTTTTTGACTGTTTTTTGACCTGACTTGTTTTTTGGAACTGACTGTTTTTGATACACCTGTTTTTGGACTGTTTTTTGACTGTTTTTTTTTGACTGTTTTTGACTTTTTTGACTGTTTTGACTGTTTTTTGACTGTTTTTGACTGCTTTTGACTGTTTACTGTTTTTGACTGTTTTGACTGACTGGTTTTTACTAGTTTTTGAGCTTTTTGTTACTATTTATTCATATCCACAGTTTTTGACTGTTATTTGACTGTTTTTTGAGAATGAGAGTTTTTGACTGTTTTTTGACTGTTTTTGACTGACTGTTTTTTAACTTTGTTTTTTGACTGTTTTTTTTTATTTTAATATTATTTTTATTATTTTTGAATGTTTTTGACTGACTGTTTTGACTGTTTTTGGACTGTTTGACTGACGTTTTTGACTGACAGTTTTACATCTATGAGATGATATTCTTTGACTGTTTTTGTATATTTTATTATTTTTTGACTATATATTGAATAAGACTGTTTTTGACTGTTTTTGACTGTTTATGACTGTTTTTGACTGTTTTTGACTGTTTTTGACTGTTTTTGACTGTTTTTTTTTTGACTGTTTTTTGACTGTTTTTGACTGACTCTGTTTTTTTGACTGTTTTTTGACTGTCTTTTTGACTGTTTTTTTGATAGTATTTGAGATGAGTATATTTAGCTGAAATCTACTTAAACATGTTTTTGACTGTTTTTGACTGTTTTTGAGCTGTTTTTTGACGTGTTTTGATTGTTATTTCATTCTCGAGTCTTATTAATCGAGAAATAAGAGTTGTTTTTGACTGTTTTTGACTGTTTTTACGTTTTTGACTGTTTTTGACTGTTTTTGAATCTGTTTTGACTGTTTTTGACTGTTTATTGACTGTTTTGACTGTTTTTTGACTGTGTTTTTTAACTGTTTTTGACTGTTTTTTGACTGTTTTTTTGACTGTTTTTGACTTTTTTTGACTGTTTTTTGACTGTTTTTGACTGACTGTTTTTGACTGTTTTTGACTGTTTTTGACTGTTTTTGACTGCTGTTTTTGACTGTTTTTTGACTTTTTTGACTGTTTTTTTGAACACTGTTTTTTTGAACTGACTTGTTTTTGAACTGTTTTTGACCTGTTTTTGGACTGTTTTTGACTGCTTTTGACTGTTTGTTTTTGACTGTTTATTTTTTTAGATAGTTTTGACTGTTTTTGCCTGTTTTTGACTGTTTTTGACTGTTTTTTGACTGTTTTGACTGTTTTTTGACTTGTTTTTTTTGACTGTTTTTGACTGTTTTTGACTGTTTTTGACTGTTTTTGACTGTTTTTGACTGACTGTTTTTGACTGTTTTTGACTGTTTTTTTTTTTTTTTTTTTTTTTGTTTTTTTTGCTGTTTTTTTTTTTTTTTTGCTGTTTTTGACTGTTTTTGACTGTTTTGACTGTTTTTGACTGTTTTTAGTGACTGTTTTCATTAGTTTCTTTGACTGTTTTTGACTGTATTTGACTGTTTTTGACTGTTTTTTGACTGTTTTACTGTTTTTTGACTGCTTTTTGACTGTTTTGAACTGTTTTTTGACTGTTTTTTTGACTGTTTGAATGTTTTTTGACTGTTTTTTGACTGACTGTTTTGACTGACAGTTTTTTTGACTGTTTTTAGATAGTTTTATAGAGAGATGTAGCTTTGTGACTATTTTTGGACTGAGTTTTTACATAGTTTTTTTGACTGTTTTTGACCTGTTTTTGACTGTTTTGACTGTTTTTTGACTGTTTTTTAACTGTTTTTTGACTGTTTTTGACTGACGTTTTCGACTGTTTTTGACTGTTTTTGACTATTTTTTGACTGTTTTTGACTGTTTTTGACTGTTTTTGACTGTTTTTGACTGTTTTTGACTGTTTTTGACTGACTGTTTTTGACTGTTTTTGACTGTTTTTGACTGTTTTTGACTATCTTTGCTAGCCTCTTTTTGACTGTTTTTTGACTGACTGTTTTTTAGACTGACTGTTTTTGACTGTTTTTGACTGTTTTTGACTGTTTTTGACTGTTTTTGACTGTTTTTGACTGTTTTTTGACTGTTTTTGTCTGTTTTTGTCTGTTTTTTCTTTTTTTGACTGGTTTTTGACTGTTTTTAGAGACATGACTGTTTTTGACATGACTGTTTTTGACTGTTTTTTGACTGTTTTTGACTGACTGTTTTTGACTGTTTTTGACTGTTTTTGACTATTTTTGACTGTTTTTGACTGTTTTTGACTGTTTTTGACTGTTTTTGACTGTTTTTTGACTGTTTTGACTGTTTTGACTGTTTTTGACTGTTTTTGACCTATATCCTCACATACTTTTTGACCTGCTGTTTTGACTGCAGTTTGTTTTTGACTGTTTTTGACTGTGTTTTGACTGGCTGTTTTTGACTGTTTTTGACTGTTTTTGACTGTTTTTGTCTGACTTTTTTTTTTGTTTTTTTTTGACTGTTTTTGACTGTTTTTGACTGTTTTTGACTGTTTTTGACTGTTTTTGACTGTTTTTGACTGTTTTTGACTGACTGTTTTTGACTGTCATTTTTGACTGTTTTTGACTGTCTTTTTTTGACTGTTTTTGACTGTTTTTGACTGTTTTTGACTGTACTGTTTTTTGACTGTTTTTTGACTGTTCTTTGACTGTTTTTGACTGTTTTTTGACTGTTTTTTGACTGTTTTTGACTGTTTTTGACTGTTTGTTGCACTGGGTTTTTTGATAGTTTTTGAACTGTTTTTGAAAACTGTTTTGACTTTTTTTTTTGAACTGTTTTTGACTGTTTTTGACTGTTTTTGAATGTTTTTTGACTGTTATTGACTGTTTTTGACTGTTTTTGACTGTTTTTTTGACTGTTTTTGACTGTTTTTGACTGTTTTTTGACTGTTTTGACTGTTTTTTGACTGACTGTTTTTGTCTGACTGTTTTTGCCTGTTTTTGACTGTTTTTGACTGTTTTTGACTGTTTTTGACTGTTTTTGACTGTTTTTGACTGTTTTTGACTTTTTTGACTGTTTTTGACTTTTTTTGACTGTTTTTGACTGTTTTTGACTGTTTTTGACTGTTTTTGACTGACTGTTTTTGACTGTTTTTGACTGTTTTTGACTGTTTTTTGACTGTTTTTGACTGTTTTTTTGACTGTTTAATATGACTGTTTTTTGACTGTCTTTTTACTGTTTTTTTTGACATGTTTTTGAAACTCTTTTGACTGAGACTGTTTTTGACTGTTTTTGACTGTTTTGACTGGTTTTTTGACTGTGTTTTTAACTGTTTTTGACTGTTTTTGACTGTTTTTTGACTGTTTTTGACTTGTTTTTGACTGTTTTTGAACTGACTGTTTTTGACTGACAGTTTTTGACTGTTTTTGACTGTTTTTGACTGTTTTTTGACTGTTTTTGACTGTTTTTTGACTGTTTTTGACTGTTTTTGACTGACTGTTTTTGACTGTTTTTGACTGTTTTTGACTGTTTTTGACTGACTGTTTTTTTGACTGTTTTTGACTGTTTTGTGACTGTTTTTGACTGTTTTTTGACTGTTTTTGACTGACTGTTTTTGACTGTTTTTTTTGACTGTTTTTTTGACTGTTTTTTGACTTTTTTGACTGTTTTGACTGTTTTTGACTGACTGTTTTTGACTGCTGTTTTTGACTGACTGTTTTTGACTGTTTTTGACTGACTGTTTTTGACTGTTTGTTTTTGTCTGTTTGACTGACTGTTTTTGACTGTTTTTGACTGTTTTTGACTGTTTTTGACTGTTTTTGACTGATTTTTGACTTTTTTTGACTGTTTTTGATGTTTTTTGAACTGTTTTTTTGACTGTTTTTGACTGTTTTGACTTTTTTTTGACTGTTTTTGACTGACTGTTTTTGACTGTTTTTGACTGTTTTTGACTGTTTTTTGACTGACTGTTTTTGACTGTTTTTGGACTGACTGTGTTTTTGACTGACTGTTTTTGACTGTTTTTGACTGTTTTTGACTGTTTTTGACTTGACTGTTTTTGAATGTTTTTTGACTGTTTTTTAAAATATAAGCGTTTTTTTAACTGTTTTGACTGTTTTTGAACTGTTTTTTGACTGTTTTTACTGGTTTGACTGTTTTTTTCTGACTGTTTTTGACTGTTTTTGAGCTGTTTTTGACTGTTTTGTGACTATTTTGAACTGTTTTTGACATGTTTTGGAACTGACTTGTTTTTTGACTGTTTTTGTTGGGACTGAGTTTTTGACTGTTTTGACTGTTTTTTGAATGTTTTGACTGTTTTTTGACTGGTTTTTGACTGTTTTTTGACTGTTTTTGAACTGTTCTTGACCTGACTTTCTGTGACTGACTGTTTTGACTGTTTTTTGACTGTTTTTTGACTTGTTTTTGACTGACCTGTCTTTTTGACTGTTTTTGACTGTTTTTGACTGTTTTTGACTGTTTTTGACTGTTTTTGACTGATTTTTGACTGTTTTTTTTGACTGTTTTTGACTGTTTTTGACTGTTTTTGACTGTTTTGACTGTTTTTGACTGTTTTTGACTTTTTTTTGATTGTTTTTGACTGTTTTTGATCTGTTTTTGACTGACTGTTTTTGACTGTTTTTGACTGTTTTTGACTGACTGTTTTTGACTGACTGTTTTTGACTGTTTTTGACTGTTTTTGACTGTTTTTGACTGTTTTTGACTGTTTTTGACTGTTTTTGACTGTTTTTGACTGTTTTTTGACTGACTGTTTTTGACTGTTTTTGATTGTTTGTTTTTGTTTTTGATTTTTTTTTTTGTCTTTTTTTGACTGTTTTTGACTGTTTTTTGACTGTTTTTGACTGTTTTTGACTGTTTTTGACTGTTTTTGACTGTTTTTGACTGTTTTTGACTGTTTTTGACTGTTTTTGTCTGTCTGTTTTTGTCTGTTTTGACTGTTTTTGACTGTTTTGACTGTTTTGACTGTTTTTGACTGTTTTTGACTGTTTTTGACTGTTTTTGACTGTTTTTTGACTGTTTTGATTGACTGTTTTTGACTGTTTTTGACTGTTTTTGACTGTTTTTGACTGACTGTTTTTGACTGTTTTTGACTGACTGTTTTTGACTGTTTTTGACTGTTTTTGACTGTTTTTGACTGTTTTTGACTGTTTTTGACTTGTTTTTTACTGACTGTTTTTTTGACTGTTTTTTTTTCTGTTTTTTGACTGTTTTTTGACTGTTTTTTGACTGTTTTTTTGTCTGTTTTTTTCTGTCTGTTTTTTTTTTTTTTTTTTTCTTTTTTTGACTGTTTTTGACTGTTTTTGACTGTTTTGACTGTTTTTGACTGTTTTTTTTTGACTGTTTTTGACTGTTTTTTGACTGTTTTTTGACTGTTTTTTGACTGTTTTTTTGACTGTTTTTTTGACTGTTTTTGACTGTTTTTGACTGTTTTTGACTGTTTTTGACTGTTTTTGACTGTTTTTGACTGACTGTTTTTGACTGTTTTTGACTGTTTTTGACTGTTTTTGACTGTTTTTGACTGTTTTTGACTGTTTTTTGGACTGTTTTTAACTTGTTTTCGATCTGGTTTTTTTGTTGACTATTTTGACTGTTTTTTTGACGTGTTTTTTTGACTGATCTGTTTTTTGTGAACTGACAGTTTTTTTGACTGTTTTTACTGTTTTTTTGGTTTTGGACTGTTTTTGACTGTTTTTTGACTGTTTTTTTTTTGTCTGTTTTTTGACTGTTTTTGACTGTTTTTGACTGTTTTTTACTGTTTTTTGACTGTTTTTTGACTGTTTTTGACTGTTTTTGACTGTTTTGACTGTTTTTTGACTGTTTTTTTGACTGTTTTGAACTGTGTTTTGAACTGTTTTTTGACTGTTTTTTTTACTGTTTTTGACTGTTTTTTGACTGTTTTTTGACTGTGTTTTTGACTGTTTTTGACTGTTTTTGACTGTTTTTTGACTGTTTTTGACTGTTTTTTGACTGTTTTTTGACTTTTTTTTTTTTTGTTTTTTTTTTTCTGTTTTTTTTTTGTTTTTTGTCTGTTTTTTTGACTGTTTTTGACTGTTTTTGACTGTTTTTGACTGTTTTTGTTGACTGAACTGTTGTTTTTGACGTGTTTTTTTTGAGAAACTGTTTTTGGGACTGTTTTTTTTATTGACTGTTTTTTTACTGTTTTTGACTGTTTTTTTTTTGACTATTTTTTTTTTTTTTTTTCTGATTTTGGACGTGTTTTTGTGAAACTGTTTTTTTTGACAAAAAATGAGCTGTTTTATGTCTGTTTTTGAAACTGTTTTTTGATGTTTTGACGTGACATGTTTTGAGAGGATAAA
>JABUQX010038990.1:0-11007 GCA_015478945.1 Trachelipus rathkii
GGATCTTGTCTCATCTGCGTTGAATGTCCGGTTCCTTCATCCGCCTTGATGCATGCCTAGATGGAAGCCTCCTCAATCCTCATTGTTCCTGCACTAAAATGGACCTAGTATTGTCCCAGGTAAATCTATTGTAGCAGGGTACGACTATGAAGATAAGCGAACTTTTATGGCTCATATTCTGGTTTCCAACGGGAATTTTGAAATTTTTGTTGAGCATGTCCTTGCACTAGTTCTCATAGTTCTGTAATAGTTTTGTTTCCCCAAAGGGAATCTGCCATTATAGTGAACATACATAACCTGGCAGAATACGTAAACCATGTCGTGGCGTTGCTTTATCCATTATTTTCATTCAGACTTCCGTGTGCAGGTTCTGAATATCTGAGCTGTGCTTGCCGTATTTGGGGCCCGCATCAAAAAGTTCCCAGCTTATGTGAGTATTTGTCATCGGAACCAGTAGTGCGACTGGGACAATGATCTGACCGAGTACCTGTACGTTATGTGTAGAAGCAAGATTCGCGCGCACCAATCCTGTCCAATGTGTTCACACAGACCTTGGCATTCAGTTAATCCGAATTTTCAATATGTGGAAGTGCTGTGGGTTAGTATGATTCTCTTTCTCTATCATGAACACGTAGGCGTCATCTTCACTAATATTGTGCGCGCACCTAGGTGATGTTTTCTCGTTGAATAGCCCATGCTACTTGTTTCCAGCTGCTCTTGCTTGCAGAGGAAACAAGGGTACTTTGTGTACCACTTTGCTGCCCCAGCCAAATGAAATTAATCATCTTTTAGACATCAACCGCAAATCGAACACATGCTCATGTTTGCGTGATAACAAATCCTTTGCAAGACCATTCTTGATATTTACTCATATTTTTTTCCTCATGGCTACTTGGACTATGAGTCTGGATCCCTAAATATGGAATCGGCGCACTGCCATAGGCGGGTTGCCATTGTAGGATAACCACACATCTCAGAGCTTCGTAATAAAGAAGGGGCCGCGCATCATCAAGGTTGGAGATATTCTGTAGTTCATAGTTCGCTCGCCGATAATATATTAGCTAATAAATCGACAGAAATGGTTGTTGCAATAGAGCAACGAATTTTCATCTTCACTGAAGTATGGAAGAAGTCCCTCTTCTCTTGTCTTGTACGAATAGAATTAACCTAATTTTTAATAATTCACCCTAGACATTATTTTCCTTTAGCCCTCGATGCTAGCATTCAGATCGATTGCTTTGGTAAAGAGAATTGAGGTCTTTTTATTTAAATGACTTACGCTGTTCTGGAGGTGAGGATGTGCATGTTTCGAGATTCCCTCTTTCATATTCATCTTCCAATGCTGATCGCTGCTCATTTTTCTTCCCACAATTCTTCCCCATCTGACAAAGGAAGTATGGGTAATGAGGTAAACACTGGCGGATAATCACAACGCGAATAGATCTTTCCAGATGGGTGCAGACACGGCCGCAACTATCGCACGATATGACGAAATCAGCGGAAGTTTACTCTTCACAATTCCACGTTGTCTTGTTAGCGCTTGAAGCGTTTTAATGTTAACAAAACAGAATAGACAATCAATCAATGAATGGTTCTTTATGGTCGTCTCCCCACGAACTTGGCTCACTCACACTTTAACTCTTCTTTTTCTATTTCGTCCACTCGTTGCTGGCTCTCTACAGCCAGATTTTGCAAAACTTGGTGTGGGCCCCAAACTTTCTTGTTCCTACACAAGTTTTCAACTCAAAATAATGCAAGAAATGGCCCTTCTTAAGACTAAATTCAGTGATGTTCTTTCCTTTGTGATTTCTTGAGTATAGTTCACGCCATATATAACAACGAAGTCATACAGCTTTTTCGTGTAAAATACGTTTCTCTACGTGAAAAACCCATTTTTATCACTGTGAAGAAAAGAAAAAAATAACAATTAATATATTTATAACTAAAGACTGGTTAAAAATAAACAGTAACTATATATCATATAATTATTATATATATATACTATATATATATACTTATATATATATATATATATATAATATATATAGTAGTATCTATAATATATATATAGCTATATATAACATAGACTATACTATAATATATCAGATATATATGATACAATATAACTATAGTGATAAGTATAGTATACTAATATATATAACTCATCGACGCCTATATATAGTATTATATATATATTAGTATACTACGTATAGTACTATATATAATTATATATATATATATATATACTATATAATATATATATATATATACTCTATATAATGTAAAAAAGGAAGACGAAAAAGTTTTGAACTGAACTTTGTTTTATTTATTCAGAACGCTTCTTGGGTTTTTAACTAGACCCATCGTCTGTCTAAAACACATAAGATTAAAATATAAATATAGTTCTTATACCGCGCAGCTCGATTAAAGAGAAAGAGCTTTTTTTTAGATTTTTACAACATGAATAAAATAGCATCAGTATTAGAAAATAACTAAAAACACGAGCAAAAAAGTAACTACGTCTCCCTTTTGGAATTCAAAAGGAGTATAATTGGTCATGTGAAAAAGCATCGGTTTTTATGATAATGGCTAATAGAATCGACAGAGAGTTGGGTTGGGTGTGTACAGAGTTAGATGATTGATGAGCTGTGTTTAAAATACGTTTAGGAAATTTTTTAAAACCCACAGTGGATAATGTACAAAGCCTCGACAACCCATATATATTTATAACCTTTCTGACATCGAAAAGGTAACAACCGCAACGGATCTTATTAAAATAAAAAGGTAAGACGAACAGAACTATTTGATACTGTGATGTACGCCGATTCCGAAACTTAACGCGCTACTTGCAGTTCTCAGCTATACATATATAGCTGACTATAGCACTGAGTACTATAAGTACATAAATATTATACTAGCCTGCTATTATATATATATAATCATATACACGTACTATGCTTATATGAATAATAAGACTATCTTAGAGATATATCTAGTATAATCATAATTCCAATAGTATAATATACTATACATAGTCACTATATATATTGTCACGTGCAGATGCCAGCGGAAACATCCACAATCCGCGAGAGCGATCCGCCACATTATTCAAAGGATGGCCGCATACCGCGATTTCCCTGCGGGAATGTTTGCGCGAATATTTATTGATCAAGATTTGATAAAGAATTTTCATAACATAAATATTAGATGAGTCTGCAAGTGAAAATCGAAAAATGTAAAATGAGTTTGCAAGGAATTCAAAAACAGGGTTGAGATATTCCAATAACTCTTATGTTTATCAAGACTTCCAGACTCGCTGGAATAGTACACCTTCATAATAGATAGGCAAAACGAAACTGACATTGCTCAAAGAACCACATATGCTTCGTACGCCAAGTTCGCTATTATCAAAGTCTACATTCTTTATACTATGTTGGAAATGACATCAAATCCGCGTCTGCGGCTTGAGGAGTAGAGCCCGCGCTATTTGACCATAATTGCGAAGAAATTACGCAAAAAAAAATCAGGCGGCCTCTACAAGCTTCTGTCTCTAGATGAATAATCTACCTATTAATCTACACGCTAAAGAAGCATTATTGGAACGAACATCGTTCAAATGAAACAATGATGACGGTTCTAAAAAAGGAATGAATAGATGCTTAATAAATAAAAGTCTAGAAAAACGCTTTGGAGTTCTGTGTGAAATTTAATGCACCTTTCATACCTATTGGAATACTGTAACTTAGATACCCGAATGATAGAAGGCAAGTTTTTTTATGCGTACACACATAAATATTAGCAGACTAGTGTAATCGTCACTCTTGTCCTCGCCAGTTAGAAAGAATACTCGAACTGACCGAACAGTCTATTAAATTCGCCACACATATTAAGAGGGAAAAAAAAGAAATCTCAAGAACCACACCCTTCTAACAGTACAACCTCAAATTAACCAGAGTTTCAATGGAAGAATTTTCTACAGTCCAGTCGCTGATGAAGAAACGACAGCGCAGTTGCCAAAAACTGGAGGTGCAAATCGATTGAATCAACTCTTCAACCCAGAAATAACCGGAATAAGATACAAATGATGCTTCACTCGTTATTTGTGGAAAGTTATAAGCACAGCAAAAATGGTTTTACCGCACGTATGCGACCGAGTAAACTATGGCAAGGAAAGCACTTGGCGCTGTCCTCCGACTAGACTGTTTTTCTCAAGAGGAGAGAGAGTTATCTTAGAATGCTGGTCCTTAAGTATGATGATCGATAAGAACGAGAGACAACAGGATCAACTCTCAGACAGAAAAGGGAGGAAAAAATTGAATTATTTCTCGAAGCACCAACGCCTCCTATCAAATTTATGAAGATTTAATATTACCTGTCATCGTGCATGCATGACAAAGTGAGATATTAATATGAATTGTAGTCAAATTTCTCCTTTCATTAGGGCGGGAGGCTTGGGGCGGAATAATGAGTTGGCGTCGGGCGGGGCTGGTCAGATTTCGGGCTTGGGTCGTGCCCACGTGGTACTAGACTACTGGTCAACACAATTATATTCAATAAATTGTGCCTAACCACTCGATCTATATATATATATAATTATTAATAATAATATCGTAGGTATAGTAATATATATATATTATACATATTATATACTATATATATATTATATATATATAATAACTCATAGGTATATATATATATATATATATATATATATAGTATATATATATATATAAGTACGCTGATACTATATTTTTTATGACTGGTTATCAATAATATTATATACATATATAATATAATAATATATATCCTATATATATCATAATATATTATTATAATATCAAGTTGTATACTCTCATTATATTCTACTATAGACTAATTCCGAAACATACAGCCTCAGTTGCCGCATCCGCGAATAATTATAAATCAAACATCCCGCATTCACCGCGGACTGCGAAAAAATGACATCCTGCTGCCATCACTAATTATATATATATATATATATATATATATATATATATTATATATATATATATCATTATTAATATAATATATATATATAATATATATATACTACTATATACTATTACTACTACTATCTATACTATCTATATATACTAATGTATATATATGCTATATACACATATTTATATATAAATAGTTATATATTATGTATAATATATATATATCTATATAGTATATAATACAACATTAGTACTTATTATACCAGCATCTCAGTATTATTATACTATATATATACTATATATATATATCGTAATGTATACTAATAAATCATAACTATAGTATATATACTACGCACTACGTCCTTAGGGGAATTAGTCAGAATCTACATATGATCCATTTTCGATTGGATGTATAGGATAGCTAAAGGGAGCATTTGACCGAACGCTACAGTGACGCTATCATTAAGTAAAAAGTATCATTGTACAAATTTATGTCATATCTGTATTAACTTGGAGGTTTTAACTACCTAAGTGAACAATACAAATACAGAAGACCTCTCGAAAGCCCTTGATATCGTAGGCTGGTGTTTTCGGAGGATAAGTACTTGCTGCTGGATGCAGACTATAATGGGACTAAACATATTTAATTATAGCACAACACAGGATACAATCTGTAACAAGAATAATCGATTGAGCAGTACAATAGTAGAATAAGCGTATTTTGGGGGTAGCACAGCTGCGTCATATAAAGCGTGACACAAACGAGCCATCTGGGGCAAACCTCAATGTGGACACTACCGTTGTCGTGGAGAGATATCCAGAAGGAACGGTACGTGTCCCAAAATAAAAGTGCCATGTTTTCTTTTTATTTTTTTCCTTTTTTTTTTTTTTGTTAAAGACCGGTGTTATATAAATAACCTCCTACACAAAGGCGAAAAGTAAACTTTTGAGAAACATGAGTAGAAAGAGGTGATTCGAGACGGCAAAGGAGAGTCGTTCTGCCTTATTGATATTCATTCTACTGAATGATGACGAACAAAAATGAATGAGTATTCAAAGTATTTGATAGAACATAGTGAAGTTTGGCCACCCTACTGGTAGAACGCCTGAGGTAGGCTAAGGGCTTAGACTTAGCCTCAAGAATAGCGAGAAAAAAAAGATAGACTTCTGAGAATGGAAGGCAATAAAAAGCTTCAGCACACCAAAAAAAAAAATCTTTTGCCCACAATTTTAAAGAAGTGATTGAATGGAAAGCAAACTTTCTAATAGATGCAAAAAGAGGCCTCTGGACTGGCAAGTTCTTAGTATTGTTCGTTGAGCTTCATGAAGCCAGCTTGGGTGTTAATGCTAAATAGGAAGCTTCTAAACATACATACCATGAAATTTAAAATAATTTCGTGCTGGGCAGCTAGGTTGAGAGGAAATGTCTCCGACTGCTGGTAGGACTACAATATCTATAGAAAATATGGCAGTATTCAGGTAAAGGGCAAAAAAACGTCGATGAAGAATATATTTCAGTCATATTTTAAAATGCTCCAATAAATTGTTCGGAGTAAACTGTTCTACCTGGACGGTCCGAATCCAATGCATTTCAGCATTCTTGTTTACTTCAATAGAAAATTTATGAAATAACGTCAGTTTAGAGAGAGAGAGATGAGAGAGAGACGAGAGAGAGAAGAGAGAGAGAGAGAGAGACAGAAGAGAGAGAGAAGAGAGAGAGAGAGAGGAGAGATGAGCTGAGAGAGAGAGAGGCGAGAGAGAGAGGACATAAGAGAAGAGAGAGAGAGAGAGAGAGAGAGAGAGAGAGAGAGAGAGAGAGAGAGAGAGAGAGAGAGAGAGAGAGAGAGAGAGAGAGAGAGAGATGATTAATTTCTTGCTCGGGAAGCAAAGTGGATACACAAAATACCCTTGTTTCATCTGCAAGCAAGATCACTGGAAACAAGTTACATATCCTTCAAGAGAAAACATCACTGTGGGTGTCTCAAATATTATAAATGAGCCAGTGGTTCAGAGAGAAAAGATCATACTACCACAGCCTCATATTAAATTGGGATTAATGAAGCAATCTGTGAAAGCATTGGACAGGGATGGCAATTGCTTCAAATACATATGTAGATCATTTCCTGGACTCAAAAGGTAGAATTTTTGATGGGGCCCCAAATACGCAAGCTCATCAATGATTCAAACTTCACAAACGTCATGAAAATATTTGAAAAGCAGAAGAATGGTGTAGTTATGTATGTCATAAATAATTTCTTATGAAACAATAAAGTATACAACTATGAGGAACTAGTGCAAGACATGCTCACAAAATTTCAAATTTTGGGAACAAATATGAGCATAAAAGTTCGCTATCTTCATAGTCACCTAAATAGATTTCCGGACAATTTAGGTCCGGACAATGAGAGAGGAGGTTCCATCAGGATATCAAGGTGATGGAGGAACGATATCAACGCAGATGGGACAAGCACAAGATGGCAGATTATTGCTGAGGTCTGCAAAGTAACTGTAAAGATGAGAAACACAAACGAAAATCATGGAGACAGCAGTTTTGCTTGCAGTAATTTGTGCATTCTTCAGCATACTCTTGTTCTTTGCATTATATACTGTGCCCAAAATAATTCCTGTAGACATTTTGGAATGATTTATCATCAATTTAATGTAATATAAGTATAATGTATGTTTAGCTATTAAAATATCCATATTTATGATTTTTTTTCAATAGATCATTCATTATCTCAAAAACTAGAGCCAATCTAGCTAAATTAAGGCCATTTTTTGGATTCAGCAGCATGAAGTTACCCTAAAATCACTATAATATCACTAGCACCAAAATTAGTGATGACCAGTGATAATTGGGGTGCTATTAACAAACGGAAACTTTAACTCTAATCAATGTAATAAATTCAACTGTGTGTGTTAATATTCGTAAATAAATTTAGATGTGTTTTATTAGTGTGAGACACTAACTGTTACATGGACAACATATAAGAAAGCTCATCCACATGAGATACACAAATGTCAGTCTTCGTGAGCAAGTATTATTCGAACAAACAAATTGATTCATGATTTTTTAATTTAAATAGGGTCTTTGAATTCTTTCTTTGTTGTCAAACGAAAGAAAATAATTTTAAATATAATTTATTGGCCGGTTTTTTGTTTGCTTGTAAACTTTTGAACATGTCTATATTTTATTATAGTTATTTTTTTTTTAATTTTTACGCATTTATTTACTCCTGCATATCTTTCCCTACCTTTGGCTAGCAGCCTCGTCAGAAATTATCAACAAATTTTAACCATAGTCCATAAAAATTGTTTATCAATCGTTATCTATGGTTTTGTAAGAACTTATCAGTAATCATTAGTAATATTCTCGTAAAAGTTGATCAGCAAAGGTTGTTTACCGTCTTGCCCAAACTGATCTGAAAAAGTTATCTAAAGTCCCGTTTAAATCAGTCAGCAATTGATATCCACTTATTCTGAGCAATTATTATTATTATTATTATTATTATTATTATTATTATTATTATTATTATTATTATTATTATTATTATTATTATTATTATTATTATTATTATTATTATTATTATTATTATTATTATTATTATTTTTATTATTATTGTGGTATTAAAGAAGAGTCTAGACATCGTCAAAATGGAGCTTCATAGGCTGATCGGCGCAATGTATATAAGCATCGATGAATTAGTATATAAGAAGTTTGTAAATATACTATATTCGTTATTCATATTAAAGACCCCATCCGGAGTGATTTGTTTTCCAAGCCTACAATCTATCCGAGCAAAAGAAAAAGCAGCATGTCAACGAATGGACTAAAAATTGTTGACGTCATCAAACCTTTTGCCGGAGATGGAGACGTATAGTCATGACTCTTGAAAGTTGAGATGGTTCTTAGGTATCAGAAGATAACAAATGAGGAGCTCGTCCTGCCAATGCTGCTTGAAGAGGAGGTCCTAGCAGTCTTCCTCGAGATGAATGAGGAGGAGAAAAACCAATCAGAAAAAATAAAGCAAAAATTAAGGAAAGTTTTTGGCGAAAACCCACTCATGACCTTTAAAATAATTTGTGGATGTTTATGCCACCGACATAAAAAAATTGGCAAAGTGTGCGGGATTGAGCGGCGAGGTAATCGTAAAGCGGGCTTTAGTAAACGGGTTGACAGAGAACTTTGCAAAGAAAATTCGTGCAATGGTGAATGTAAAGGAGTGCGAAATGGAAGAAATTCTATGCAGAGCGAGATCAATTGCAACGTCAAATAAAATGGAGATCTTCGGCGGGAGCGCCGGGTGGAAAAAAGAAAAAGAAAGAAATATTGAATGCTACTTGTTTGAAGGACCTCACTTTAGGAGAGAATGGGTCGAACAACATATCTAATTTGCTTCAAATGTGGTGGAGAAGGAAACTATGCAAGGGCATGCAAACTTAGAACTTTGGGAAACGAACTGGAGGGAGCTGCTGCGTCGGAATCAGCCCTCTGACTTAATAGGCTGGCATTCCTCTGAAAGAAATAAAGTTGAACGGTAAACGAGTGTTAGGTGAAGTGAATTCTGGCTGCACGAAATCGATAGTTAGCAGCGATGTAGTAAGAGGAGATGGAAGAAGAGAGAAAATAGTTGCGCTTGACGGAAGGAAAGTTGAAAGTAATTGAAATTGTGTGGTGTGTATAGAGAATGATGGAGAAAGAAAGAAATTTGAGGTGACAGTGATGAAAAGCCAAATGGCGGCACGTGAAGATAACCATGGGATTAGACGTCATCAGGAAGTTTGGGGGAGTTTTCATCAACGAAGAGGGAGTCTTTTTCGGAAATCGGAGAGAGAAAATTGGTGGCATTGGTAGAAAACGCATAATGAAAAAGAATTGAAGATTGATGATAGTGATTTTTCGGGAAAATTCGACTGGAAGCATTGAACTGTGAAGTGGAAGTGGAAGAAGGGAGAGCCTGCTCTAAAGAACAAGGTTGGGATGTGTGGAAGGTCGATGAAAGAGGAAACGAGAAAGAAATTTGAGGAAGAAATCGATAAGTGGATCGAGGAGGGAATTCTAGTGCCGTGGAAGGGGAGAACAGAAAAAGGGGTACTTCCATTAATGGTGATGGAACAAGAAAATAAGGGAAAGGTGAGACCAGAGAATTGAACGAGTTTGTAATGTGCCATACCGGGGATGAGGAGGCGGTCTGTAAGGAATCGATTCGCAAGTGGAGGAGGATAAATGGTGGAAAGAAATTGGTTGTCCTAAAGTCAGCCTATCTTCAAATTAGAATTGATGTGAATTTGTGGAAGCATCATCTGGTGAGATATACGGGGAGAATTTTTGTTTGACAAGACTGGGTTTGGGTTATGTAGCGCTCCCAAGAATAATTGCAAAAATTCTAAGAGTGGTAAGAGAAAAGGATGAGAGGGTGAGAGAGGGGACTGTATAGCAAAGTAAAAGCTCTCCCGCAAATATCAATCTTAAAAACTCCACCATTAAAAATAAACTTTCAAGATTGGAACTAATGACTGATAAGGATGCAAAAAAAAATTATTTTCTCTCTATTCAACATGTTCTCCAGCCAATGGAAAAATGAGAAGTGATTATGAAATGAAGAAACTCCTGAGCTTTATATAGCATTAAATCCCCCCCCCCCCACCTTTGTTAAAAAGAAAATGTAAATTCTTTAAAAAATTATAAAATATTTATTTTCCAACGAAAATATATATTTTTTCAAATATTATAAAAAATATATTTAAAATTTTAAATACGTAAAAACAATTCTGAAATATTTAATTTTCAAGAAAAATTTACCAATTTTTCAAATAAGAAATTTTTTTTTTAATTTAAAAGTGAAAACAAAAATTATGAAATGTTTTTTTTTCAAACCAAAGTAATCGAATTTTTCCAAAAATAAAAATAAACATTTTTGCAAATTTAAATACAAAAATTATTACAAATGTTTATTTATAGAACAGTAAAAAATTCGAAAATCAATTTTATTTCTTAAAATAAAAAATAAAAAATACTTTTTATAAATCTCAAAATTGACCTAAC